>JACJUM010005601.1:13988441-14012600 GCA_020976665.1 Heortia vitessoides
ATTCAAATGCTAACACAACATATTTTGTCATTCTTGAGAACAGTTGCCGCAAGTCAATCAAAAAATAATTCATTGATTAATCACCCCGACGTTCCATCGGGGTAGGTACTATGGTCGTCCACTTGCTACGATCTTGGCATACCCCTCTCGCTTCCTTTACTCGCATTTGTCATTTCATACATGCTCGAATATATAACTCTTCCATTTAATTTCGCACAAATCTAAACCATCTCTACATTCCTTTCTCTATTATTGTCATAACATCATCTTTGACGCCACATCGATCTCTTATTATGCTACTTACAGCTCGTTGTGCCCTTTTTGACACATTTTGGCTGCCCATTAAAGCTTTCCTTCACTCTTCTTTTAATATCTTCTTCATACTTCCTACCTCTAGTAAACAATAATTTACCGCCTTTAACATACTAGCGTCAATAGAGTATTCCATTCTTTATTTCACAGTAATTAATATATTTTTACTACTAATTATTTTTTGAGACTAATGAACACTGCGGATCACAATTCTGTGATCTGAAAATTTATCTATCGTCGTGCATGCATATAAAGAATATTTTTTTTATATTCTAATGTACCGCCGTGAGGCCGTGATGCCGTGAGGTACCGGCAGAGTAGAATAATACCTCCCTCTGTACCAGGCGTCGTTAGAGGCGACTAAGGTACCAGAACCGACAGATAGCGGTATATCCGTCCAAGACAGTGTAGCTCAAATACACAGGGTGGGGATGAACAGCAGCATTCCTGTCGTGAAAGCTTCGCTCTGCGATTGCCAACATGCTTGCCCAGGGCGGCAATTATGGGCAAAATTCCCCCTTTCTTCTTTTAGCAATGGACTTCCAATAGCTGTAAGGATAATGATGAATAAACAGCTTTTAATTATGTGTGTTACTTATAAGATTTTTTTTTATTTTGGGTCACGATTATGTATAGGCCTTTTAAATCCTCCGGCAGAATAAAATTAGATTGTCCATATTAGAATACCAATTAGCAAACGGTCTCAATACACAATTATAGAGCAGACGATGAATTATAATGATATGAAAATTGCCTAGTTTATTATGACAGCTACCTACGCCCGCGGCGTCGCTCCCGAAGAAGACAATGTCGTTAGTTTATTCAATTAATACTGCAAAGCGAAAGTTTGTGAGAATGGATTGTTTTTTCACATGAAACTTACTGAAACTTATGTATTTTATATGTATATAGAATTTTAATTATGCAATAATCATCATCCTTAGCAGCCTTAAAAACGTCTACAGCTGAACATAGCCCTCCTAATGATTGGGGGAATTCGCCCATAGTTGCCGCACTAGGCAAGCGTGGTGGCAATCGCAGAGTGTAGGTTCGCGGGGATGTTGCTGCCTATCCCATTTTAATTGAGCCATTCTATTTCGATTGGTCTGAGCCATTCTAGTTCGACTGTCGGTACCTCATGGAGGCATCATGGCCTCACGGCGGTACATTAGAATATGAAAAAAATATTCTTTATATGCATGCACGACGATATACAAATTTTCAGATCACAGAATTGTGATCCGCAGCAAAAAATAATTAGTAATAAAATGTAGAATCTATAAATGACACCACTATATATTTTTCATATTGATAATATTATTGGTTGGGTTCAGTGAAGTTATTAAAGTTTTAAAACGAATTGCAACCTTATATGTATACTAAAAATTAATAACATATTTATTACATTTTTATTTCGGACAATGTAACTTGTAATTGTCAATAAACAAACAAACAAGTTTGTTTTCTAATGCCAATATGGAACTGTAGATAAATGGATAACCGTCATTGACGAGACAAGCTGCCCGACAAGGCTTGGCCCAGCAAAAATGTGGGTGTGGCGGTTAACGACTGAGAGACTGTTCAACGGCTTGCGACTATAATACCAACACAAACCTTGGTTCTCTTGAATCCTTGTGTGAGATCATTGATTATTGCTAGCCTAAACTATATGATAAGCTTAAATAATTTGTTTTAAACTTGCTTTTTTCACATGGCTTTTGTGGCAAAGCTCTTATAAAAACATATAAATAAAATTAGAATGTCTGTTTGGTGTATTTACATAACAAATATAAATCATGTAATATATCATCAATTTACAAAGTTGGTATCGCGGTAGTGATATTGGCTATTTATTGTCTTGATGATTGTTTTGTTTTGTATTGTGTTTGCATGCAAATTGTATTTACTAAACATATGCACTTAATTAGATCTCTAGAACTTTGTATCGTAACAACATCGTTTATGGCAAAATAAATAATAATAATTTTTTTTACTGTTTTGGGACGTAAAGCGAGGAGAATTTTAAAGTTAGTGCTTAAAACGAATCGAGATTAGGTAATTTTTTTATTAGACCAGGTCTACAAACATGTATAGAGTCCGCGTGATAGTAAGCCTTTAGACGCTCCTTGCCACCTTGTGACTTGAAGATATTATGCCACATTACCCAGTAAATTCACTGCCGCTCTCACCCTTTAGACTAGAAAACAGCAAGCGAACACTGCTATTCGTCGGTAGATATCGATGAGAGTAAGGTATCAATGCAGACGGCCTTTTGTATGAGTTCTACCTCATAAATAGTCTACTGTTGATAAGTGTATGTGTTATACATCAAAAATAAAAAGACAGTACACAGCCGCGTGTTTCTTGTGAAAACGTGATCCTTTGGTAATGGTTTCTCTAAGGAATTCTTTATTTGATCTTTTATCTGTCGACTGGCATAATTCAATAACTAATGCAGATTCGTCAATGCACACATTATTACTAAAAGCAACATTTCCAACAAAAATGTTTACCCTAACTACAGTATTAAGAGTATTTAAAGAATTATAATGATAATAAACCCCAGAGGAGAGTGAAAAAAGAACATATGGTATCATTCACATATCACAGTTCTTATACCTAAATCATTAGCCCAAAGTCTCCAAATGTTATCTATACCACCATATGCACCACATGCTATATTCTTCAAAAAGCAACAATATTAAAGTGTCTCCGGTATATTTTACACTAATATATATATTAATTTTCTGCTTCTGTCCCTGACTCCTATATTAGGTTTATCACCTGTGTACAGAGGTCAGTGCCCTCCTTAAATGAACTAAAATAGCAAATTTTATCAAATAGATATTTTTAAACTAATTTCACAAGTTCATCTGTAAATGTGAGTCAAAGTATATATGTCTTTAGATATCATCAGTATTTACAACTGACTTACTATGGAACTTGTCATTATGGAATCAAATTAAAAATCATTATGGGATCAACATAAAAATGTTTCCGCTTGATAATGTAAACTTCGTTTATAAAAACGGCAATTATTGGAAACGGTTGTCGTAAGGCTACCGAAACGTCGTATCTAAAATTTAAAAAATTTGTATGCCAAGTTTCATACTAATTTTGCACCCGCGATTTACCCCATTATGCGGTAATTTTAAAAAATCTTTATACTCCCCTACGTTATTAAAAGAACCCTAGTGACAAAATCTCAAGTTTCTAACCCTTATAGTTAAGGCCCTGCGTTGATATGTCAGTCAGTCAGTCAGTCAGTCAACTTCTCCTTTTATATATCGCCACTCCTGCATAAACCTGTTCAGTCACCGCATCTCGGTCTGAGACACATAATAAAAATGCAAATTATGTTACATCAAATTATCTATTATGAATTGTGACATATGTCTGATTACATCTGATTATAGCCGATCGAGGCACAGCTCGCGCAACTGGTTTGTTTTGAGTGTCGCTCGGAAGCGAGGAAAGTGGTTACGACACAGCCGGTGGCCGTGTAATGTAGTAACACGCATAACATCTATCGAGGCTGGTTCTTGTTGTATTTTGGTGGAGCAACCACCACGTGATAAACTTCAACGTCTTTTCTTGATTTGTATTTTTCAAGTGAAACTTATTGAAAAGGTTTTGATTATACAATAATCATCTTCTTCAGAAGCTTTAAAAATGTCTACAGCTGAACATATGCCTCCCCATGATAGTGGATTTTGTCCATATTTGCCGCGCTGGGCAAGCGTGGCTTGTTGTATTTTGGTGCAGAGACAACCACGTGATAAACTTCAACATCAGTGTAATTCGGCCACAGATAAATCCGGCACCATTATTCGTCATACCAGCGATTGTATCTAAGTCCAATGCTGAATGAATGCGTTCTCAAAAAGGGGAATAAAACAAAGTTTCATAATAATTTTGCACCCTCATGCTAGTATACATAGTTTAGTTAGTATATCTATATATCGTTTAGGAATTGCTTTGATATACTAGTCAGTAAGTCAGTCAGTCAGTCACTAAGCTTCTCCTTTTATATATATCATCATATCTGTCGGTTCTGGTACCTTACCTACTCGCCTCTTACGACACCTGGTACAGGGGGAGGTACTATTCTACTCTACCGGTACCTCGCGCCTTTATATATATAGATATACCTATATATTCCAATGGTAAGAGGCGTAATTCCCAACACTATGAGCTCTCATTATTTTACAGCTGACGCCGTTATTAAAATAACCACAAAAAACAGGTTAATATGTGATACTATTATACAAAATACTTTTCTATATATTTAGAAGTCCACTGTTTGACACAGGCCTCCCGAAGACAGGGGGATTTTCGCTCATAATTACCGCGCTAGGCAAGCGTGTGGGCAACCGCAGAGCGGTTTCGCGACGTGGATACTGCGTTCTACCTCCGCCCTTATCATTTGAACTACGCTATATCGAAGGCCGTCGTCTGTCGGTTCTGGTTGCCTCTTATGACACTTGTACAGGGAAGGTACTATTCTACTCTGCAGGTACCCCACAGTTAATTTTCTATGTCAAACTATTTAATTGTATTTAAAGTAATTTACTACAAATAAAACTGTTTGATTAAACTTTCTAAATAAATCACTCCGTCCGTCGGTGAAAGTTATATGCGTATATTATTAATTTTGTGTGTTATATATTTGTTGTCATACTGTACACACGCGTCACACGCGTATAGACAGACGCAATGAAGCACTTTGTTTTAAAATATGCAGTGATCATTTCTTATTAATACTGAAAAGTAAGCAAGTTTTTCTAGCAATCATTTATACGGGCAGTGATTGCCTCTGTATATACCAAATATGGCTGCCGTATGCATCAGTTTCTGCAATCGTTTCAAACATGGAATGCTTTTTGCCATTTATTCAAACATGGAACAGAACAGTTAATCCGATTGTTTGATCAATTCCATAGACGAGGCGCGCGTCCATCCACGTCCACTATGTAGGCCTAACCGTCGGCGCACCGTTAGCCGATCACCAACTGGATCGGAACGAATAATCGGCACGTGGGAATCACGCTGTTTATCGACTTGAAAGCGATTTGAATCGATTAAAAGTGTTTGCGATGCATCTGATGCGGTTGCGCGCCTTCAGATGAGTTTACAACAAAATTGTGGAAGATTAGACTACATTGATTTTGCAATGGTGACATTTTACGGGCCCGATAACGAATTAGGTAGTGTCTCTCTTAAGCGACGATGATCATAGGTTCAATCAGGTAAATATTTATATGATGAATATTATATTTGTTTTGTGTCTGGGTGTTACAATGTGTACTTAAATATTATATTTGTTAGTCTGTCTATACGTAACACGTAGCGAGTGATTTAAGCGACTTATCATGGAATCAAATCTGTGTATGAGGTGATGGATGAATTTTTTTATTCTACCATCATTATAATGATTGTGAGGATGTATAGATTTTGAGAGCTTATTTGATCGTTTACGTAAGAAAGTATCTTAATGATATTTGGCACGAAAAAACTAATAAATTGTAGTTTGTAACTCAGGGTAGAAGAGGCCAGGTCAGAAGTACCAATAAGAAACGACTAATGCGAGTAATGGAAGCAAGAGAGGTATGCCAAGATAGCAAGTGAAGATAAATATTCTCTGCACACCCCGATGGGACACACCCGTGAAATATGTATATATAGATTAATGTCTGTACCGAAAAAATGGAGTGCTCCTGTGCGTTGTTTCAACAAGGTTATCGTGATTTCATTAATAGTTCAGGATTTAGAGTGAGTCTGCTTTTTTGGTTTCATAAATTGTACTATTGCTAAGGAATATAATTGTGTTTTACAGTAACATTTTCCACGTAAACGAAATCAACTAGATAATATCTACATTAATAACTTATTTATTCCACTTCGATATTTTTTATTGTCAGTTCAAAACACTAAATGCGTATCAAATATTTACCATTTCCAAGTATAACACATAAACATTGCTTAGCCGACTATATCTATTAATGGTGTAATAGCATGGCCGACGGAGTTTTAGTTTTTCGTAATAGATTACACAGTAACAGTATGTTTTAATCGGTCTTTGAAACATTATTGGATCTGTCCAATATGTCCAAGTGTCTCTTTGACGGGACCCGATGGCGCTGATGGCAGTGATCCTATCTTATGCACCAAATTTGGCGTGGATTCAATCCCCATCCATTTGGCGGTGATTCCTTAGCTGTCGGATGTATGTAATACAAGTGCTTTAAACGGCTTATCACGGAAGCAGGTCAATGTAGGAGATGTTTCGGGAATTTATTTATCTTTTAAATAGGCGCATACATTTCCTACGTATTTTGAAATTTAAGAATAAATCTCTTTTCTACTTTAAGAATTGTACACATTTCCTAGTAACGATATGCAATGTCAAATTACATATTTATATTAAAGACAAATAAATAAAATTTTAAAATATATCGTCCCAAGATTTCGACGGATGTTAAACAAAGAGCGATAAATCTGATTTTACTTTATTTCTCGTTTTAATTTCAACCTTCTGCAGTTGAAGATAAATTATAAAATAGCGCGAATATATTTGTTTAAGTGCGCGAGCGCATCGACGCGTGTTTCCATCACAGGAAGGTCTTGTCAAGGTCTTTGCATTGTCCTAAAATTGGCATATCCAGAATTAATTAATCTTGCGTTATATATGCTAGCTTTATACCCGTGACTCTGCCCGCATCGTTTTTTATGGGATTAAAATTAGGGTTTGAGATATCCTTTTATCAAAATACATCCGTTAACATGTGAGCTGCGAAAGTGTAACTCGCAGACAGCAAAGACAGACAGATCTTTTAGTGTAGATATAGTTATAGTCAATAAAAAGTAACAGGAAAACCTCATTCAAATATACATAGCTAAAAGCACCCATGTTTTAGATAGCTTTGTTGTGTACAGCGAATTACAAACATAGCACTTAAATACATATTTAACACCAAGGCATACACAAATATTCACCGCATAAATATTTGTCCTGGATTTGTACAAGATAGGAATACTGCCTGTCCCATCAAGCATCATTAATAAAAAATTTCCTGACTCTGTGGTAAGTCACTTAAAGCACTTGTGTTAAGAACGTCAGACAACGGAGAATTCACAAATATACTACTTAAATATATATATTGACCTGACTCCGTGATAAGTCTCTTAAAGCATTTGTGTTACGGACGCCAGACAACAAAGAAATCACAAATATACTACTTAAGTACATACATTTAACACCCAGACATAGAACAAACACAAACATCTGCTGTAGGTAGGAATCGAACCCTCGACCCTTGGCGCATAAGATAGGATCACTACTATCTGCGCCATCAGGCCAGTCCTTGATATATATAATAATCATCAAATATCATATCAGCCGAGGTCCAATGCTAGAGATTTACTTTTCCAATAGGTACGACTAGCATATTCTAGTGACTCTTCTCTAATCGTATGCCTACTTTGTGGACTATGCCTTACTTATTGCCAATTCAATTTGCTAATATACTGGGCTATATCACTAAATAATATGAATATATTACATATATTATTATGTTTTACTTACATAGTCACTTTAGTTTATTATAAACTCGTTATTGCATAGAATAAATTACGTACAGAGAGAATTATAACTTAAAATTTACCATAGAATTGCTGGCCGTAGCTAAGAGCTCTTATGCCACCAATTGTGAGAGAGAGCATTTTTCTAAGCTACATCCGAATATAGACAATCAAAATAGAACAGAGCATTTGAATGTGCGTACTCTTTAATTTATAAAAAGAAAGTGAGGTGAACTAAAAAAAACTATAACCAGCTTAGATTCTTCTGCGGATCTCCTAAATCCTGTCCAAACTTCTCTGCTGTACTGTGAGTTCATCATCATATCAGCCATAAAACCAAGTAATTTCCTATAGAAACGGTTGTATGCGGCCTGTGTTCAGCGCGATCTAGCGGTTTTAGTCAGATCGTCTGTCCGTCATACGGGTGGACGCCCTACGCTGCATTAGCCGGTACGTGGTCTCCATTCCAGAACTTTACGACTTATTCATCTCGACTCAGTCGTATTGTAAGTAATCTGACCTTAATAGTTGACCAAATCTAATAGTCATTCATACATGCCCTTCATGAATGAACACTTCAACAATATCCTTGCAACTTTCGCTTGGCCGTAGTTTGATTGTCAGATTCAGTGACTGAACGCTACCGGTGTTTATCTGCAATTTATCTGATTAGGGGTGGTCAATAATTGTGGTATAAATCCCTTTTTAGTGAACTAATATATCTTAGGTTTCAATTCAACTCTACCTAAATCATTGTGTGGTACAAATAACAATTACACTTTCTAGAGGCAATATTTTTATTTTAGATTCCGTGACACAGTTTTTATCCTGGATGTACGTCTAAACTACTGGTCTGATTTCAATAAATTTTGCTTGTATATGTTAGTTCATCTCTTCATCAACTTATAGTCGCATTTCTTTTCATAATTAAATACTTAAGACAGGATAACGCCTGTCGGGTTAGCTACCTTTTCGTTTCGTTTACCTTACCACAGCTTTTTTAAGATTGATTAATATATAACAAAAACGGAAGTTCAATCAATCCTGGTACAAAGAGGCCACATAAACGTCGCACTTGTCACAGTTGTTTTTATTTGTGACCTAGAATATGAAGTTTAAGTCCTCAGCAGTATAAAATGTGAATTTGTTGGCAGCTCTATAGTGGCGGCATGCGCGCGCGCAGTCAGGCATACTCCACTCTAATTGAGAGTCGTCATTATGGTGCATGTTGTAAGTCCGCGGCGCTTCCGTCCGGTTCCGACTTTGTCAGATAAATCGTGAACTCGTCATATCGACGTTTGTTAAAATGCATACACACTTGCCACAGCGACAGGCGACATTTGTAAGCGCGGTAGCTTGTAAGAAAGGAATGTTCAGGTGTAGGAAAATTGTATTCACACAACATCTCATACATTGACGTGGCTCCGTGTTAACTCGCTCAATGCAGTTTTGTTATAGAAATCGGACATCAGAGGCATCATATATAAAAAATATAAATTTAACACCCTGACATAGAACAAATATAAATAAACATTAACAGACCAGCGCATATGATAGGATCACAATTATCTAGATTAGTGATTACTAAACCTTTTTTTTTACCGCCCCCTTTAATTAAATCTGTTATTTTTCAGCTTCCCTTTTTATACATCCCTAAATCTTGAAAATTACAATTTAATTAATTTAGTTGTATTGATTGTTTCTGATGTTTAAACTTACATTCTAAACTAGATCGATCTACCAAATCCTGTCGTCGGACCCCTCAAATCGATATAGTATCTCATTGTATAGCTTTTTCTTGATTATGACATAATGCTGAGATTTATTTCACATCAAATTAAACTTATGTAAGTTTGAAACCTAATTATGATTCTGCCGTAACGATTTGGTTCCCGCTCACAATGCGATACATTTCCACGCTCAATCAAATGACATGATCAGAATGTTAATCTCTCTCGTGATTTGTATCTTAAAACAAATCATTTCGGATGTTTTGTAAAGCTTATGTAAATTTTATAAACATCCATTATATTATATACTCGTTCGTGCACGCGATTTTGCCCGTGTGAAAGTTTTTTTATTCTTGTTAAAACACTTTAGTGATTACAAATATTTAGTCTTTAATCTACAACGAAAAAAAAACACTCTGTGATAAAAGCATTATTAAATTATTTGCAATGCATTAGGTCTTGCACAAGACGCTGCAGTGTCATCATCGCTCACTATGCCCAGCAGCAGCAGGCTCCAGCCACTGCCCAAGGGCATCAGGGACTTATTGGTGAAAAAGCGGGGTCTAAGAAAAAGATGGCAGCAGACACGCTGCCCAACCCTCAAGCGATAGTTCAACGCCCTATCCGAACAAGTGAGACACGAACTGAGGTTGCATGAAGCAGAAACCTGGGATCAATATATAGAGTACGCGGGCGAAGAATCTCTAAGAAACCGGCTCCAATCAGACCCCTCCTCGGACCAGAGGGCTGGCTACCCGAGATACCACGCGGAAGACCGTGCTGAGATTTTCGCCGAACACCTAGAACGCTAGTTCCACCCGAACCCTTGTGACGACGTAGAACACGTCGAGACGGTAACCCGGTACCTTTGTGAGTACCTAGCCGTACCCATAGCGGCAGATGAAGAACCTGTCGTCTTCACGCCCGGGCATGTCAGCGGAACAATAAAGAGACTAAACCCAAGAAAACACCTGGAAACGACAACATCACAAACATCATACTGCGACACCTTCCTCCAAGAAGCATCTACGCCATGACACGCCTTTTTAACGATATAAACTCAACGGGCCACTTCCTACAAGCCTGGAAAACGGGAGGAGTCATCATGCTGCCCAAGCCCGGGAAGAACGTCTTAAGCCCGAGAGTTACCATCCCATCACACTGCTACCTACGTTATCCAAAGTGTATGAGAATGCTGCTTCTACACCTGGAACCGCACATAACACCGAGAAAGGAGCAGTTCGGATTTCGGACAGAACACTCCACCTCACTGCAACTATCGAGAGTACTCCACCACATGACGATGGCCTTCAAATTGATAACGTAACTGACACCCCGTCGGATCACACAAGTGGTAGCTTCTTTCCTCAATAAAGGGTATTTTTGAGTGAAAGTGGAAAACGTTCTATTAACAGAATGAGCCGCTGAAGTTGGTGTACCTCAGGGCAGCTGCATCTCGCCCGTGCTGTACAGCCTATACACGGACAGTAGGAGAAGGCACACATTTAGCATTATACGCAGACGACGCCGCCTACTATGCATCCTCGGTGAATAAAGAATACGCAGCTAAAAAACTACAGAATACCCTCGACCTACTGCCCGAGTGGCTAAGCAGGTGAAAACTGCAGGTAAACCAAGACCCAGGCTGCAGTCATTGGCCGTTACCATCAACTTCCGTAACCACTGAAGCTAATGGGGCAAGAAGTCACGTGGTCCCACACGATCAAATACCTGGGGATCATAATAAACGGCCACCTTAGCATGAAGCACCACACCGAAGAAGTGATCAAAAAGACCAGGTCGGTCGCGCATCAACTCCGCTCGGTATTCGCCTCCAAACTCCCGCTCAGAATGAAGCTGGGAGTTTACATGACATATGTTCGAACTCATCTAACATATGCAGCCCCGGCGTGGTTGCACTAACCAGCCGGACCAACAAAGGCCACCTTCGTAAGGCACCGCGTATGGTGTGAAACTCGACGGTACACCGGGACCTGAAACAGGAATATCTAAATGAGTTCACAGACTGCCGAGCGCGATGTTCGCGCGTGCCGACGACGCCTCCCTGGCGAATCCGTACCTGTGCAGCATAGAGCCGCTATACGCTACGTCTACTAGCGGAAATTTGCGGCCGGTGAGGTCGAGCAAGATCCGGGCACAAGCCCGAGACCGCAACCCCCTGAAGGGTATCGATGAAAACATCTATTCCCTGACGAGGAAAACCCTGCTAAGACCAACATGTACCAGCCAGCCCCCACAAAACCGTCGCCAGGAGCCCGCATAGTGCGTACATGTAAACACATGAGGGCCCTTGATTCTTATATTCAGGCAAAGTAAAGAAAGTCACTAAAGATGTAAACTTGATGTCAACATTCAATTTCAATAAAAAAAACAGTCAAATTCTGCTACTCTCCTTGGAATTAGGTCTTAATGAAAAATTAAGTACTGTATTCCTTCCTTCCAATGGCTTATACGATATTCAGTATATTTAGTTAAATTATAACGCTGAGATTTTTTTGTTTATTGGAACGCCCTAATCTGAGAAACCGCTAGTTTAAATTGAAAAATTCATTCAGAGTTAGTTAGTCCATTTATCGAGAAAAGCTATAATATCCCCCAAAGTCGCTATCCCATGCGGACGAACTGATTGATACTTTACGAACATGATACATACATAGTATGCGGACGTTCTTAAGAAACATTTTTTTATTAGGTAAATAAACTACAATAAAAGTTAGATAAATTTTAAACAGGAGTTTCGACCATTTTCTTTTCTTAGAATTAGCTATTACCTTAAATATTTATTACGTGAGGTACCGGCAGAGTAGAATAGAACGTCCTCCTGTACCAAGTGTCGTAAGAGGCGATTAAGGTACCAGAACCGATAGATAGCGGTATATCCATTGGAAACAGCATAGCTCAATTGCAAAGGGCGGGTATGAGCAGCAGCATCCCCGTCGCAAAAGTTGCGCTATGTGATTGCCAACAAGCTTTCTCAGCGCGGTAATCATGGTCAAATTCTTCCTTTCTTGGGGAGGTTTATGTCCGGCAGTGAACTTCCAATGGCTGGTATGATGTTAATGAATGATATTACATACATACAATTTATTATATATTTCATTATATCTGTATAAAATGACCAAGATTCATAAATCATTTTATGATAATGAAGTTGTGGCGTATCTAATTTAATACCTTTGTGTATCTTATATTTGAGACGCTGATAAAACATGATTAAGCCCAGATTTGTTACATAACTGTCTTATACTCTCGCCCCATTTGATTTATATTTTTTTCTTTAATAAAAAATGCACAGAAATGCAATAAGGTTGCAAGCTAATATAACTGTCATTATATTTAGGGTTGGTAAATTTGACAGATTTCTATAATAAAACTAAAGCAACTCTTAAAGACTATGAATCGAAAATATATAAGCTCTAAAAACTGCGGTTTAAGCTGTTAAGTTTAAGCAGTTGTATTACGCAACTGACTTCAGAGTCGTAAAGTTATTAGACAGCAGGTCTTGGGATCGATCCCCACCATGACAAACATTTGTATGGTGATATTTGTGATTCTTCTGTGTCTGAGTATAGTACATGTATATAAGTGCTGACTAATATCAACACAAGTGATTTAGGCTACTACGGAGTCTATGTATAAGATGATGTTTGAATTTTTGTTATTATTAGTTTAGCAAAAAAGAAAGGATTTTAAAATATAACCCACAGTGCATAGTAATTAACTTTTTAAAATTCTGTAGGCATTGACACTTTGAGAATAATAAATTCTACGGAACACAACCTTATCGCCTGTTAGCAGGAACTTTTTGTCTTAATTATTGCTCTGAATTGATGTAAATAGAACGCAATGTATGTATTACATAAAAATTGTAACAGAGTTATAGATTGTCGGGGGTAGCGGACTGACGTTTCCTGTGTTGTTCGCAACGGACAATAATTTGTAAGTGTCGTAATCAACCTAACGCTACCCGGATACCCGGAGATCGCAGCTACCGTTGAAAGTAATAAGCTGGATAATTACACGCAGTTTGACATAGGGTAGATAAAGTAGATATGAGGTAGACCTCATACAAAAGGCACCTGGCACTTCACTTTTACCTATTTTTTCCACCAAATATCAATTCAAATATCAGTTCGCATTGCTGTGTTCCGGTTTGAAGGGTGAGAAAGGAACTGAAATTACTAAGTATCAGTTTAAAGACATTTATTTCTAATAAAATACATTTTGCCAGTTACTTGAGAACATATAGTTAATTATATCTTAAAAACTAATTATAGGTACAGTTTTCAGTCTGAGACTTATTGTCTTAAATAAATAAGATTTTCTTTCTTTTTTATTATTATTGCACAAAACAATAACAGTTTGTATTATGGACAGTAAAGTTGCAATTTACAAGCCTTATCACTAGACATAATATCTTTAAATATCAAGGTTGTCAACTCGCTAGTGGTATCCTTGTGATATTGCGAGTGTTTATAGGCAGCTGTGAAGCTTATTATCACGTGGAATGTATACTTATTTGTGGACTTGGTCTAATAAAAAAATATATAAGGATAAAAAGTAAGTACAAATTCCACACTAATCTTTCTAGGTGCCAAATTGCATCAGATCTGTCAGGTCTGGTCAGGTGGCGTCATCAAAAAACATTCATCTCAAACTTTCAATTCGTGAGAAACTAACGTTTATATATATTTTTTTCTAGATTAAGTTAAGACTATGATTTGGTTACTCCAACTCCGTTAGAGGCTTAATTGACACCAATTCCTAGGTGTAAATAGAACCTGTATCAGCATCGGTTCACATGCGGGTGGCTCGCGTTATGAACCCACAATAAACTTGGTTTAACAGCCGTCTGGTGCCGGCAGACTAGTTTAAAGTAGGTTACAACTTGACCTATTTGTTTAAATGACTCATATTATGACCTATCAGGGTCATCTATCATTTGACTTGTAAAAAAATAGTGGGCAATCCCGATGGTGCAGATGGTAGTGCTCCTTCCTTGTGCGCCAAAGGTTGTGGGTTCGATCCAAACCTAGGACAAATATTTATATTTATGTATGATTTTTGTGATTCCGATGTTGTCTAATGTACGTAATACAAGAGCTTTAAGCGACTTATCATAAAGTCAGGTTAATGTATGAAATGTTGCGTGAATTTATTATTATTTATAACTTGCCACGTGGTACCGGTATGTGGAATAATACCTCCCCCTGTAACAGGTGTTGTAAGAGTCGACTAAGGTACCAGGACCGACAGATGGTGGTATATCCATTTCAAATAACACGCTTGCCCAGTGCGGCAATTATGGGCATAAAACCTCTCATTTGTGAGTGAGAGTTGAGTTAAGTGGACCCATCAATATTCACTGATATATGTAATAACATATTGACATCATTTTATATGGAAGCTTGCTCATAAACATTTGATTATAAGGGATCGTTTATAAGGCGTGGGTGCAGCGTTTCATAAAACATTGCAATAGAGATATCCCAGACGCCATTGACACTTCAGAATGGTTCATTTGTTTTGCTGCACCAATCTCATATATACATATATAATCTTTAACACTTTTAGTACAGAGTTCAAAACCGTGTGATATTGTTTGGTGTTTAGGACTATACGGAATAATCGCCATAGCATCTGCATACAATGAGGCGGGAAGTCTCGATGCCGGGCGTTGCTTATAAATCGTCTGATTATAATGATTGTTGTCAATTAATTCTGGAATTTTATCGAGTTTACTATCTTGACGGTATGATTTAAAGAGCGAGCTTATTTTAGACTCTATCTGCGTTTGCCAGATGAAAGATCGTTCAACTGACATATTAAATTGCTCGATTGTCTTCATTTTTCTCGATATTTTTTATAAGGTGTGCAATGGTTTGTAATTTGGTTAGACGTTTTTGTGCCTTTGAAGTTGCAGCTTTCGCCAATAATTATTATGTAAATAAATTTATCTTACTTCTTTTTGTTTTTTAAAAGTGGGGAGATTTATTTTTGTGTTTTAATATATGCTTATGGTCAGTGGCCGAAATTTATCAATAATTATTGCTGAATAAGCTATATTTACTAATATTTAAAAGCACAAATATCCATTTAAAAAGTTAATATTTTTATGACAATCAAAAACGATCTATTAATGTTAAATTATTAAAATAATTATGTCTGGTTGTGTTCCTGTGTGCGTGTCCATGGCGTCCATGTTCCTATTTTTTTTAGTGACCATAGGCCATAAAAACAAGACCATAAACAAAAAAACAAATACATGATGAAGTACTTTGTAATGGCTATAACAATATTTTTAGGCATTATCTTCAGGTCCATTATTAAGAGTGAAAAAGTAGTTTTGTCAATATTGTTTAGACATAAATACTCTTACAAAGATTAGGTACTAATAATTTTAATCGTTCGCGTTCCCATCCATGCAGATAATGCCGACGGTGTCTTCTAATTTGGCAATGCTGCGATGCTGATTGACCCGTCATTTTACTTTATACATAGAAACTTACAAACTAAATCTTGATATAAGAGCCACAACCCATACCACATACCTCAATAGAGCCTGAGCGACACTAGTATGGCCCTGAATCAGCCTAAGAACAAAAATGAGTAGTAATGACGGCATCACATCTGTTCTTCTGAAAGCGTTTTGAAAACTTTGGTGTGCTGACGGTGATGATGGACGAAGAACCTTCAGCACCGTGGTCCTCGAGGACGTAATGCCAGAAGCATGGGACAACAGCATGGTGGTGCTGTTCTTTAAAAAAGGTGACAGCACCTAATTAAAGAATTATCAAAACATCTCGTTCCTGAGACACGTTTATAAGCCGTTTCCAAGGGTCATTACGAACCGTTTTGAGTACAGGTTTGATGATTTCCAATCTTCCGTACAAGCTGGTTTTCGAAAAAAACCATAAACCATCTTTACGCTGTAGCAAGTTATACAGGAGATGAAAGAGTATATATAACTTGCAGTTATGCTTTGCGTTTCTTATAAGAAAGCCTTCGATTCGGTTGAGAAGTGTTGACTTGAATTTTTGTGGTGTTGGCAAATTGAATATTGATTATATTCATAACAACACCAGTATGTTGGTCCTAGAACAGAAGTAGAGTTCGAAGGCTATTTCCTTAAAATGGGATGTTATACAGAGAGATATCGTACCTCTGAAACTGTTAAATGCTACATTCAAAAACCCCTTCAAGCTCCTGGAATGACAAGGATTTGTTGTTAATATCGAATTATGGCAAATTGCCGTGAAGTACCGTCAGAGTAGAATAGTAGCTTCCCCTGTTTCCCTGTATCAGGTGTCGTAAGAGGCGACTTAGGTACCAGAACCAAAGAATGGCGGTATATTTCTTCCTTTTGCCCCCAAAATAGCGCTTGTTCAATTCCTACTTCTACCAGTTCTTGATCATGCCCATACTAGTTATTGTATATGAATCTTATACAGAAGCTTGAGCGTCTTAAAAACTTCTGTATAAGATTCATTTTCGGTATACGTAAGTTTGATAATGTGTCCAACTTTCGTACTAAGCTTAAATAGCTGCCTATTTCACTTCGCAGGAACGCTCATGTCGTCTCTTTGCTATACAAGCTATTGTTCTGTCCTTTCTCTCCTACTTATCTTAAAAGCCACTTTATGTTCCTTGGGGACAGCCATGAAAAATCCCTAACATCGTCCGAGAAATTATCACTCAAAGTGCCTCTGCATTCCACAAGTTTCCATTGCAAATCCTTAACAGTACAAGCTGTTCGTTTGTGGAATTCGCTCCCCCTTGAAGTGAGATCTGATCGTTCCCTTTCTATTTTTAAGAGAATGGTGAAGGAGTATTATCTGTCACTTTGATTTTATTTTTTGATTCTGTCACTTTCCTTGTTCTGTAACTTTATCTTTTATATGTATTTGAATGTATGTGTATTTTATATATATATGTATGTTTATTATTATGTATGTATGTACTAAATGCACCTCAAACTTCCACCAGCTTTAACATTATTTCTATCCAAAGGTTGCCTGTAAGAAATTGCATTTAGCGATAAGGCCGCCTCTTGTTTACACCTACTTTTCCATGTTTTTGTGATGTTCTTGTTTTATTTTCATTGGTGTACAATAAAGAGTATTATTATTATTATATCCATCCGAAATAGTATAGCTCCCTTATCTCGGGGACTTGAGACTATGCCCAATAGTGGACTTCCAATGTTTGGCTTGATGATATGCTGAATGGCAGATATATGACTCAACATCAAATTTTGAATCATGTTACAATTGATGGAAGACTTGAACACGATGCTCGAAGACATTAATTGAGTTTTTATACAGGTGGTTCTTAAAATGACAGTCATGTTTAATGCCCATGTTTTAGCCACAACAGTATCAGTATATTGCTCGCTTCTTGAAGTTGTTGACTCATAAGTATAACTAAGTTGTGTGAGTCCAAGTGTGTTCAAGAAAGAGTTCAATCGCGCTATTCATCTCGACTGAGCAGCGTTCGGAAAACTGCAGTACATCTTCACTTTCGACATACCTCTAGACTCTAGTCTTCGATCAATATGTTACTAGCGATGACTTATGGCAACATAGTCTTTTGTTAGTTGCCTTATGAGCCAAATTAAAATAGCCAAACGAGCTATAAAGAGGGTAATGCTTGGAGTTTCTTTGCGCGATCCGAACTGATGACCGATGCAGTCGTAAGGTTCTGGAATGGTGGTCAAGCGCAGCATTGGACGTCAACCTACATGGTGGACAGATAGCCTGGCTGGCACCGCAAGATCGCGCTGGACGTACGCCATATGCAATCGGTCCTATTGGAAGCTACTTGGGTAGGCCTATGTCCAGCAGTGGACGTTGTACGGTTATGTGATGATTATAAATTAATCTTTGTATTATCATGTTATTTTTGTACTCGTGTGAGCAAACTAATCAACCTAGCGGAAACACAGCACCCACATAAAAGCAATGCTATTAAATAGTTATAATTTTGCACATCGCACACATAAAGATAAATTTATACAAGTCTCTCCAAATGTCGAAAGCTATTTTAAACTCGATGTCTCACATTTAAAGTTTAACGATGTTAATCTGTTGCTTTGTACTCTTAATTTTCCATTGGATGCTGATTGGCACATACCTCATACAAAGGTCTGCATTGGTACCTTACTTTCACCTATTTCTACCGCAGAATAGCCGCGCATTACTGTGTTCCGATTGGAGGGTAAAGAGGCAGTGGAATTATTATTAATATTATAAATGCGAAAGTAACTCTGTTTGTCTGTCTGTCTGTCTGTTACGCTTTCCCGGTTAAACCTCTCAACCGATTTTGATGAAATCTGGCATAGACAATCTTTAGACCTTAAGAAAGGACATAGGCTATTTTTGAACTCGAAATAAGGGTTGTAAGGGGTTGCAAGGGGGGATGAAAAGTTGTTTGCATGGATCGCTATTTTTAGAGCTAGAAACTTAAAACTTATTTTTCAGGCCATTGATTCGATATAAATAAACGTGACATTCAAAGTTTATATAATTTGAAGTAAATAGGTATGGTACCCAAAAAACTATTCCACGCGGACGAAGTCGCGGGCACAGCTAGTTAATATTATAAATGCGAAAGTAATTCTGTTTGTCTGTCTGTCTGTCTGTTACGCTTTCCCGCTTAAACCTCTCAACCGATTTTGATGAAATTTTGCACAGACAATCTTTAGACCCTGAGAAAGGACATAGGCTATTTTTTAATTCTAAATAATTGTAAGGGGTCGAAAGGAGGGATAAAAAGTTGTATGGAAGTATCGCAATTTTTAGAGCTAGATACTTTAAACTTATTTTTCTTACTTGATATAAATAAACATGACATTCATAGTTTATATAAGTTAAGGTAAAGAGGCATAGTACTTACTAATCCACGCGGACGAAGTCGCGGGCACACAAAAGCTATTTCGTACTGATAATATAGATCTAGCTCAATCTATTCAATTGGCGAATAACATCACAAACAGATTTATTAGCCTCGTGACTGGTCCTCAAACGAAGTCACGTTACTCTCGCGTACTGTAGTGCATTCCGGTCAAACGCAATCAAACGGATATGGCTACGTACTGGTACAGAGTGGGAGGGAGCTCAAAAGGAGCGGACGAGGGAGCGGGCGAGTAAGCAGGTGCAGGATAGGGTGTCGGAGCAGATGATGTAGAGTCTGCGAGACATGTTGTGGCAGTTGGCGAGGGTTGATGGTCATACATCAAAAATCCCTCATATCTTGGGACGCATGTCCAACAGTGGACGTCCTACGTAACATGATGATATAATCGTAAGCTGTAGTATAACAATATTGCAGAAGAAACTATTTATCAGGTTTTCCAAAAATGTGTATCAAACATCTGTACATCGTCATAAACTTGCGTTTTTAATATTTCTTGGTTTATTATATTTATCGTAAGGTTTTTCTTCGTAGAGTTTCAGCAACTCAAGCCTGAAAGCGCCTTTCATAAACACGCAGTGAAAAAAAGTCACATAACATGTCATTAATTAACCTGACACCGTGGTAAGTCGCTTAAAGCACTTGACTATCTACTATTCTATATCTACTATTACAGACATCAGACAACAGAGAAATCACAATTATAACAATTTAATACATATTTTTAACACACATAATTTTTGTCTCGGTCACAAAACAAACACAATAATTATCATATAAATATTTGTCTTGGGAGGAGATCGAACCCACGACCTCTTGCGCATAAGATAGGATCACTACCATCTGCACCAACGGGCCCAATAACAAATATATATACATAAATACATATTTAACTCAAATATCTATCATAGAATGTTTGCCCTGGGTGGGGATCGAACCAACGATCATAAGGTAGGAATACTACCATGCGGCATCGGACCGTCAATGTCTCAAAACAAAACGCTTCCGCGTCCGCATATGCCAGCACATTGCACAAGCGCAGGTCACTAGAAGTCAGGGTCCAAGCGAATAGCACTGCTACTATTGGAGTTAGATTGGATGACATGCGTTAATGATGTATTTTAATGGATAAATAATATATAGAATTAGATGCCAACGTAAATATTTTTTTATATAAGACTAGGTCAGCTGCACCTACAAAACTTAATCCATTGCAGAATCTGAAAATAAAGTTATTAAAGCCTTCTTCATTATCCCTTTCACACACCAATTATTCATATATATATCTATATAAAAAACTGAAATATTTAATCTAAGAGCAGTACACCGCGTTCGCCGGCGAACGCGTGAAGTCCCTGCCCCTACGAGCGATAACCGACAGCCCTGTCGGGCTCAATCTGTCCGTCCTCTTTTGTTTTAATTTAATTCATTTATAGTAAATTCAACCCCAACGACGGCGACCGAGCATAGGTCGAGCCTCTAGAGGCGCCCTCGGTCACGCCGTCGGTCCCGCTCAAATCTCGCGAGCCATTGCGGGCGCGGGGCACGCAGGATTATTACTGGCATCGGTCCTCTCATCTATGAGAGGCCCCGCCCTCTTTTTCGGTGGCGCTGGAATTGACGTCTGAGTAGTCCAGCACTAGGTTCGTCCGAAAAAAAAAAACAAATTCAATACATGCATCTTAGTAAAAAAATTAGTTACGAACTCCGTCAAAATAATATAAGACTGTTTATAAAAGGCAACCCCCACAATTTCCGAACTAAAAATGAAGTGCTAGTAGCACTTCATTTTTAGTTCGTTTTTAGCGCTTAGAACTCACTATGGAAAGAAGACTGCACAGTTTGGGGGAGCACAGCTATTCAGTAAGCTATCTAACACATTTAAAGAGTCTAAAAACAAATATATTTAAAAGTATGTAAGTTAAAATTGTATCTAGAGTCGTGTACCGGCTAATTGTAGATTTTTTTGAACTATGATAATATCTAATTGTAATTAAAATGTAAATTCATATGAGATTAGAAATCTTTAAACACAAGTCCTCAAACAAGCATACAGTCCGCGTGATAGTACGCGTTACCGCAGCCTAAGGACGCTTGCAATAGCTCAAGGAAATCACTAGCGCGTTGCCAACCTTGTGACTTGAAGATATTATATTACATTACTCAGTAATTCCACTGCTTCTCTCACCCTTTAAACCAGAATAGAATAATGCGAACACTGCTATTTGGCGGTAGACATAGGTGAGAGTGAGGTACCTATGCAGATGACCTTTGTATGAGGTCTGCCTCATGTTATGAACTTCTTACTAAGTTGATGTTAAGCGTCAACAAGGTCAATAGACGTGAAGATATTTATCACCAGTGCTTCGCTTGATACATGAAGATATAATTACATTACCTAGTAATTTTATTGCCTCTTTTACTTTTCTAACCGACAGCAATGCGCTGCTTTGCTACAGAAATAGGTGAGAGTGACCCCACGGCAGACGAATTTTGTACGAATTTTAGTTTTATTACAGTATACAAAAAATATATAATTGCAATGAGTTTAATTATTTTAGTTAATCCTTAACTCCGTTGTCGGTAAGCCGTACATTCATTTATTGTCGGATGAGTAAAGAATACTTAAGGTATGATTAAGGAATGTATAATATAATATAGTCTTTGGGAGAAAAAAGGAATATAAATGGAAAAAAATAAAGTCTTTATATATGACGGTATAGTATAATTCTGAATTTATCATATGTCGTCTCCAACTTTCGAATGACAATTTTCTCTTAGTAATCCCGCTATAACGTCTGTTGGTGTGTCTGTATACACTTAATACACAGTTTTTTTGTAGAGAAGTACACCCGTGCAGTCTCTGCCCCTCGAGCGATAACCGACTGCACTAGCTTATCTGTATAATGTCTACGACAGCCACCCGAGCCGAGGTTAGGTCTCAGAGTCTCTCCCCTCTTCAGCCGCTACGGTGCATGTAATATCCTAGTAATAAGCAGCCTCACCAATCTCTCCGGTGACGCTGGAATTGACGTCGAAATAATACAGCATAGCATTTCCAAAAAAAAAAATTAAAGAAGCCGATTTCTTTCATTCAGGACATTCAATAGAAATATCTGAATAATATTTCTATTGAATGTCCTGATGTCTCTAACACAAGTGTTATAAGCGACATATCGGGGTCAGGTGAGTGTCATCATGAGCATGGCAGCCGTAGACTGTTCACTGCTGAACACAGGCCTAAGGAAGGGAAGAATACTGGCCATAATTGCCGCGCTGAGCAGTCGCTGTAGCTATCACAAAGCGTAGCTTCGCGATGGGAATGCTGCTGCCCATCCTCGCCCTGTTGCATTTGTGCTATGCTATCTCTAACGGATACGCCGCCATCTGTCGGTTACGGTACCTCAGTCGCCTCTTTCGACACCTGGTACAAAGGGAAGCTAGTATTCTACTCTGCCGGTAACTTAGGTCAATTATTTTTATTAGTGCATGCATCATCATACTTGTTTCAATTTATTATAATTCTCTCTGATACCGTAATGATCACTAAAATACGTGATTCGGATAATAAAAAGTGAAACGATGCCAACAATACAAGTCTGAATTAGAAAAAAATCTAGAAACTTGATTGATGAAAAAAGATAGCGATCAGTGTTACGTAAAAATTACTTGTAACAAACAAAATGCGCGAGGCAACATTAAACTCATTATACAAACGAAAGTGGCCCGGCCGCAATCAATGCTTTTATCAGTCGAATTAGCACCCAACTGAACATTACCTATTCATTGCAAATTCACTTTCCCCGAAATGTCAACACAATATCAAAAGTCATTGTCGCGTACGCATCGCTGTACACACACGTCATATTGCGAATTAAACACACTTGTTTGAAATTCCATTGACAGAACTATAACCAACAGTTGCGTAATGTATGCAAAAAAAAGCCAGCGCAAGCGATTACGAACCTTATTGGTTACGAATGTCCGGATGAATTTCGACTTTAAACTGTTTTAGTTAAGTGTTGGCCATGAAACGTCCGTGTTGCCATGTACAAAAGAGATAGTGTTCATGTTTTGACATTGAAATTATATCTCATGTAAAAGTTTGCTATGACAACATTGGCATTTACTTTTCAGCATTGTATGAAATACAGACTTGATAAGAACACAAAAAATTAAATATTGATGATAAGCAATAACCAGTTTTCATTTTTTTTTTTAATTCAGGCAGTCAAACAAGCATGCAATCCACGTGATAGTAATCGTCCCTGCAGCCTATAGGCATAATATCACAAGGATATCAATCGCGCATAGCTGACCTTGTAACTTAAAGATATTAGGTCGCATTAACCAGTAATTTCACTGCCTTTCTCGCACTTCAAGCCGGAACACAGCAATGTCAACACTGCTATTTGGCGGTAGATATAAGTAAAAATAAGGTAACTTTGGTATTGAACTTTATATAAGGTCTACCTTATGTAATGTTTGAGGTCCTCATGCAGTAATTTGTATTGCATCTACATCACTTTTGTAGTTTTAATGATTGTTGTTAAATCGATTTTATCATATAATAATAGGCTCATATTGCAAACATCGTAACTTT
>JACJUM010005601.1:14034065-14088000 GCA_020976665.1 Heortia vitessoides
AACGATGTCGTCAAAGGAGTTTGTATTCATTTGTGGACTCCGTAGTTCACGTAACGAAATTGACAAAACCTGACTTAATACTGGTTAACTGGCACTGCCACGCTTTCCCACAAAGTTTTTATATAACAATATAAATGGCTTTTACGGTGTGACAACGGGAAGTTAGAGGCTGGAATACAAATGTGATACTCGATAGTTGCGTCATATCAGATAATTATCATGCGATCGCAGTGTTATGTTAAAACGCTCGACTGTATGTTTTTTGATTTCTTCTTTTGTTCTAGAACAATGGTGACACCTAAGTTTTTGTTTTTGAATAATTTTCTTGTTGTTACAATGATGTGCTCGTTGTTGTTAATGATGTTATCAATTAAGAATCAATGAGGCATTTGGAATAATTTGGCGTGAATTGCAATCATAATTATCATTTGCGTTATTTCTTATTATAGAGGCGTTCTTCTCTATTATTATAGAAAAAAATCATATTTAAGATTGCACATACGTTTTATACCTTTATGAGAAATTAGAAGTGCCTATTAATAAAAAGACTGATTCGTTCGAGAGATTTCACAGATTTGAAGCCATTTAAACTACAGATGGCTCAGATTCTAAAGCCACGTCTATATCTTCTGCTACTAGGTGCATATTGCATAGCTAGGTATATATTGTCGAAATTTACAGCCAATAAAAGATTTTACATGTGTAAACAAATTTATTTTAATTTATTCAATTTATTATTATTATGATTATTAAAATATCTAGTTTGGTTTATGTATATATTTACATATCGAATTTGCTCACATAGTTTGAAATTGTTTACTAATTTTAGAATTTCGATAAATAATAGTAGAACAGACACGGAAACAGAAATAGTAAATTAAAAAAATAATAATGGAACGTCAGAAACCACAAATGTAAGAGATTCACAGATATACTCATTAAACACGGCGACCAAAAAAGTAATTAAACAAAGGAAATGGCAGTTTTCCTACAAATACATAAAATACGTCAGTGCTGTAATAATGGCGACATTGGCCCCAATAGCACGTAGGGTGTTAACAGGGTTAACAAATAACAATTCGGAATTGACAAAGAATGGTTTTGTAATATGAAGTTTACATTCTATTTGTGCAAGTGTAGACTTTTTGCTGATAAACACGTTGGACAGGAGAAATATAAATATCATTCACACCACAAATTGAAACTATTCTGAATTAAATACCAAAAACGTGGTGAGGTCCCGGTAGAGTAGCATCTCCTTGGACCAGGTGTTGAAAAAGGCGGCTGAGAACCGGAACCGACCTATGGCGTTATATCCACTCGTCGCGAAGTTACGCTCTGTAATGGCCAGCACGTGCCCAACGCTTCAATTATTAATTTCCCTTCTTCAGGAGCCCCACGTCCAGCTGCGGGCGTTATGGGACTATAATAACCCACCCAATATTTAGAGTGATGTACCGGCAGAGTAGAATAGTACTTCCCCCTGTACCAGGTATCGTAAGAGGCTACTAAGGTATCAGAACCGACAGATGGTGGTATATCCATCCGGAATAGATTAGCTCAAAGGCACAAGGTGGGGATGGGCAGCAGCATCCTCGCTAAAGATGCGCATCGCGATTGCCAACACGCTTGCCCAGCGCGACAATTATGAGCAAATTTCTCCTCTTGAGTAGGCCTATGTCCAGCAGTGGACTTCCATGGCTGATATGATGATGATGAAATATTAAAAAGTTTCAGTTTTGTGTGCAACATTTAAATCGAATGAATAAGAACAATTACAACTTAGACCTTTTTATATTCCTGATAATTTGTACATTACGTATTTCGATTGATCCATAATAGTAGTTGTTAGTTGAGTCAAGAAAGCGTAACAAACAAACTCAGCTCGTATTTATGTTATTAGAACTCCTGAATCACACATACACGCTGCTGCAGATCTACCTAAGCAAATCTGGAAAAATCTTTCAATTGATAGCGAATTCTACTGTGAGTTTATTGAGTTGAAAATTGGTTGAGCAATGATGACATATTTGTCGTAAACATAAAAATATATAAGACACAAGTTTTAACTGGCTCAAAAGTTGTGCAGCTATAATATTCTCATCATTATATCAGCCATTGGAAGTCAACTGCTGGTCGTAGGCCTCCCCAAGAAAAGGGGTCTGTCTATCCCCGCCCAGTGCATTTAAGCTTTTTTTTTCTTTTTTTTTGCTGCATTGTTTCAAATGAATATATCGCCATCTGTCGGTTCTGGTACCTCAGTCGCTTGTTACGACATCTGGTACAGGGATAGGTACCATTCTACTCTGTCTGTACCCCACAGCTAATTTATTATAAAAATATTTCACAATATGCAATAAAAATGTTCTAGTCGTACCATGTCCGATTCTGTCAAAATTGCATAAAAACAAAATCAGGTTACGTAAGTCAATATGTGCTTTATGTCGAGGGCATAAGGTTAATATTCCGTTGTTATATACCTATGCTTATAAACATTTAAATAAGCCACAATCGTATATAGTTAACTCATAAATCATGTTATGCATTGAGGATAAACTAACAACCTCATTATCACCGCTGTAATCTTATAAAAGCACAGGAAAATTTTCAAGCGTGTTTCCGTAACATTGTTGTCGCATGTTTATGGTGCTCAATTTACATATATATGTTGCAGCAAAAGTAATCCAAATAAATGCTGATATATAGATATATATATATATATCAGATGTATTTATTTATATAATAAATACGAAATGAAAATATGTTAGCATCGTATTATATTATATTAAACCATATACACACACATTCATTCACACCTACATGCACATAACATAAGTGCCTATAAGAACAAACTAGACCTAGCTTAGATATTTAAGCATCAAAATGTAATATAGTTTAAGTCTCCTTTTGTTGAAAAAAGTTATTATTATTATCATTTAGACAGTGATAAATGACACAGAATTATATATTATCACAATACCCAAACTTTATTTCACAAAATAATATGTACGAAAACCGATGCTGAAAAATATTATGATAACAGGTAAAATATTTGATAGGTAGAGCATTTGTGAAACATTCATTTAATTTTTTTAAAATAATTTTGTCTAATGATTCTTTATAAAATAATATGTTTGCGAAAAGACAATTTTGGTATTACATATAATGACTAGCCATAAATGTTATAGTTATTTAATCACAATGACTGTTACATATCGTTAACAAATGAAAATCAATAACATCGTTATTGATTTTCATTTGTTACGACCCTGATGTTTCTTCTCTACATTTATGATATCTATCTATCTAGTAATATATATAGTAATATATATATCTAGTAATTTATAATGAATACACATGTCAAACATTGACCTGAGTCACTGATAAGTCGCCTTGTGTAACGGAAATCAGAGGAAAAACAAATATAATATTTAACCTTCAGACACTGAAAAATAAAACAAAATTAATGATATAAATATTGGACCTGGGTGGGGATCGAACTCACGTCACACGAGATGAAAACACCAACGATTGCGCCATCAGGCCCGACAGTCTGAATAATAACTGATTCACATAATTTTTAAAGTTACCTGGTTTAAAGAGAATACTTTTAAGGTCTGTGTTCACAATTGCTCCATGAACCTTGGCATTTCACCCATCCATTCTAAATCTCTAAACCACTTCAACATAGGAATGTTAAGGTGACTTGGAAGTTAGATTGATAACAGCATCCCTGTCGCCAAGTTACGCTGTGTATTTATAATTATGGGTAAAAAGCCATATTGGTGAGGCTTATGTCTAACAGTTGACAGCTGATATGATGCTGATAAATATTAATTAATATTATCTTTTTTTATATCACTCCTGTCCCACATCATGCTGTATTTAATCAGATTTTTATTAATCATATCCTTAGAAGTAGTTAGTTCCAAGTTACATGTAAGACGCTCACTTCGTTTCTTCTTTTAACCTTTTAATTATTCCATATTATTTCTTAATCCGCATATAGTAAGTCATGATTTTTGTTGCAGGTGTTGATGACTTCACAAGTTTTTAGTTAGCCCTGACGTTTATTAAGGTATGTATTCGTTTATTTTGTAGTAAGTTCCAAAGTATAATATAATAAAAATAAATGTTATCATTATATTATTGAAAGTTCTATGCTTGACATAAATCACTCCTGGAAAGGAATTTAATCAATGATTGCACATAATTTAACAGCAATGCGAACACTGCTATTTGGTGGTAGAAATAGGTGAGAGAGAAGTGCCTTTTATATCTACTTTATTCATACAAGAGGAGGTTCTATTCTACTCTGCCGATACCCAACGGGTATTCACTCATTTGTTTAAAACAAAATATTGTTTTAGTAATCAGAGTAAGATACGGCGGATCATTGTTCTGTGTAACCTTTCTAGATCTTTCGATAGTACTTATTAGCGATGCAGATTATCCGACAGAGACGTTTAGTAAACATCATTCACGCTCCAGTTTGTGCTCGGACCACATTTATTTCCATCACAGCCATTTTCATGCAATTCGTTACGTCGTCTCGTGATAACATCTATTGATGCTATTACAGTCTATACGTCTTTAGTAGGACGATTCTAACACTAACTCGTGGATGTGTTTTGAAATAAGGCCATTAAACCACAATTTAGCCTCGATTGTCTCTTTAGGTACTTATTTTATCCTTTTCTTCTTTCAAAATAGAAATGGTGTTGCAAAAGGGTCGGTTTATCATCAATATAATCATACCAGCCATTGAGAAGTCCACTGTTGGACATAGGATCCTGGGCAAGTGTGATAGCAATCGCAGAGCGCACCTTTCGGGACGGGGATGCTGCTTCCCATCGCCGCCCTGTGAATGCGCATGAGCTGCATTGTTTCGGATGGATATACTGCCATCTGTCGGTTCTGGTATTTAAGTCGCCTTTTACGACACCTGCTGCAGTGGGAGGTACTATTCTACGGCAAAAGAATCGGTTCGCTTATGAAATTTTTAGATGCCGTCTGCCGGATTTCCATGATCTTATTCGGATTACTTTTGGGACAGGCGTGTCTTTAAATAACATTTGAATTGTTCTTTAGTTTTTGTCAGATACAAAATAATAGAATAAATAATTAATCTTAATGACTTACTTTGATTCGACTACTTAATTTCTTCAGGTTTCGCTTAGAGATGATATTTAATAAAAAACATCTAAACTCGAACAAGTGACTTTTTCTAGATATAAATTTCTCTTATTCATTGACGCACGAACCGTAGACATGTATTCATATATACTTTAACACACGAAGATAGGAATGAAGCCAGCAATTTTTACTGTATTATTGTGCTGTTATTGAAACTTACAAACTGTTCTATCATTAAATTTTTATAAATTAATAAATTTAAAATATCTGCAAACATTTTGAAACCAATTATCTAAGACTCTTAATTGTTTTAAGAATCCAGCAACTGATTATTACCATGCGTTTGGTTATAGTGCCAACATTATAATAGAGCAAGTAAGCACGAATAGGCACCAATCTAGTGCGATATGAAACAGTAAAAACCGCGATGGGGCTCGGCCGGTTCATGCCCCAGTTCCGGCGCACAATGGGAGCTCGCGCGGATGTCAATGCGCGTGCGCAGCGCCGAGCGGACCGCGGTGCTCACACGCAGGGCGACGTAGATACACACAGACAAACACAGTATTAGTTAGTGTATATATATATATATATATATATATATTAATACATGTAGCGATAATGTTGCACCCATTCAAAGAAAATTGTGAAGACGTGTAATTTGACATAAATGTAAAGAAAAAGTATATACTGTATATAATAGAAGTACTGAAACCAGAACTAAATATTAGAACTGTGTATAATAGAAACACATTAAAATAAATATTACACAAACTACTAAATGAATGACCACACAACTTGGTCAAATAAATTAAATAAATTTGTAGACAATCTTTTAATGATAATGCTCTCTTCGGTTTTAAATTTATTAATATTTTTTATACTTTTCCGAAACATCTCGTACTTTGACCTGATTCCCTGATCACATCACAAATATACTACTTAAAAACCTATATTTAACACCCAGATAGAGAACAAGCATACATGTCATCATATAAATAATTGTCCTAGGTGGGGATGGAACCCATGACCTTTGGCGTATAAGGATGTCGTCGAAGTAATGTTTGAACTATAAAACATTATGACATATGTTTGGATTTTCTATAGTATTTGAATCTCCTTGCACAAACTACTATACTGTATTACTATGATAAAACAAAACTGATTTGTGACTTCATCCCAAATGCTCAAGCTCAAGCGATAAATATTCCATTAAAAGTTCAAAATATTTTGGACGCACTGATATCTATATTAGCCAATGTATAGGAGTGGGATGGATAGAGATGATTAAAATAATACAGCTCGTGTCTAAAGTTCCGTTTTCGTTTAAAAATCAAACCAAAGAGTTAATCAATGCCAGTAATATCGCAGACACGTTTAAAAATAAAAAAGAAAATACTTATCAGAATTTGACACTGATTTTGAAAAATACCAATAACTGTAAAGTTTCCCATTTGTTAGCAAGTTAGTAAGTTTTTGAAATGGCAAGCAATAACGACTGGAGTTTATCTACTCTACTACCATTTACCACTCTCGATTTCGCAGTCGTGATATGAAAGTGCTTGGAGTATTCAAGAAATGGCGTCCTACATTGTAGTGGTGTAATAGAATTATTATTGTACTAGATTCTGTTTTAATTATGGAAAATGTCACCAACTGTTAGGTTACGGAGATGAAAGTTTCAGTTTAAAGTCATTTATTTCTTATAAAAGACATTTTGCCATTTACATGAGAACTTATAGCTAATTATATCTTTTAATTGAATTATAGGTACAGTTTCCAGTCTAAGACTTAGTTACTCAATAAATAGGTTTTTTTTCTTTTTTATTATTATTGCACAAAACAATAACAGTTTGTATTATGGACAGTAAAGTTGCAATTTACGAGCCTTATCACTAGAAGACAATCTCTTACAGACTAACCCTAGGTAAAAAGACATAAATATAAATGAATATTGGACAATATCACATACATTGATCCGGCCCCAAAGAAGTACGCCACCAGTATTATGGGCGTCAGAACCAACAAAAGTACAACACACAATCAGTTTTAAGTTAATAATATGCTTTAGATTTGCTGTCATTTTTAAATAGATGACCTGACAACTATGACGTCTTTGGTCATTGTGGCAATACTTGTACTCGACTATACATATTGGTGGGCTTGTTGGCGTTGATGGTAGTGATTCTATCATGTAAACCAATGGTCGTCGTTTCGAACTTTACCTGGGACAAATATTTTTACGATGATGTTAGTTCTGTCTGGTTGTTATAAGTATTTAAATAGTATATATTTGATTCTTATCACGGACTTATCACGGAGTCACGTAAATGTATGGGATGTAGAAATTTATAATTTATTATTATTATCATTAAATATGACCAATGGAGTATTTGTAATGCAATTACCCGCGACGTCTTTGTTGTTGGTTTTGTAGAGATTTCACTATTACATTCAGATTTGGTATAAACATCATAAACTTCATATTATTTATCTACATCAGTTATTTTTCTCGGAAAGTCCCGTCAGAGCCAGTCACTGAAACTATATATTGTTCATATATTTTTAATAATTAAATATGTATAGATATATCTAAATCTTTGTAACAAAGTTATTTTATTCAAATTTTTTTGTAATAAATATATTTTCGGGTTCCAGCGCGCCTTGCTCGCCATCCGATACCTCCTCTTAAGCCTCCGTTCAGGAGAACTGGTGCCAACTCCCCTGTGGCCTGGATCAGCAAACTGTTTAATGGCATTTGCCAACATTTTGACGTCGATATTTGTTTCATGTCCCTAAGAAAAAATTAAATAAGTTTCATTTACTTGATTTTAAGCGTACCTCTTTTATGTTAAACTGCGATTTTAATCAAATATTTATGTCTCGTCTTCATTACAGAACTTAATATTTAGTTCAAAATAATAATGTTATTATAAATGTTTTAATCGTAGATGATCCATTCCTATGTTTATAATTATATGACGAATACGGTAGATTTTGATTTTCTCATGACGGGCCCGATGGCGCAGGTAGTAGTGATCCTATCTTGTTCGCCAAGGGTTGTGGGTTCGATACCCACCCAGAGAGAATATTTATATGATGATATTTGTGTTTGTTCTGAGTCTGGGTGTTATATATGTATATGTTTTTAAGTAGAATATTTATGATTCTTCTGTTGTCTGGCGGCCGTAACACAAGTGCTTTAAGCGACTTGCTACGGAGTCAGGTCAATGTACGAGATGTTGTGGGAATTTATTTATATAATTTATTTAGTTAAATTCTCGCTATTAGTATTATTGTTTTGTTCAAATTGTCACATTTTATCTCCGCGATTAACAAAATAAGTTAATCGTAACTCAGTTAAATTATTTTCAAGCCACAAAAACCACTGAACATATCTTGTTCGAAGCGGTATTCTTTACCATATTCCATTAACGGCGAAGCCGACGGATAAGCAGTAAAACCTAGCTAGCTCCGCTTTCCAACACCACTGGCCCATAATCCTATTATAATGCACTTGGCTGGCTTTACGCTTTTCATGCCGTTGCCTCTTAAAACTGCAATGCATTTCTATGTCGTCTCTTCAATGTCTGCCACTACAAAAACTACATACAATTCAAATATAATGATCGAACATAATCAAGTACCTGTGGAATTTCTGGCTGTTGAATATCAAAGTCTTTGCTTTTATTGAAGGGAAATATGTATTTTTTTTATATAGTTTACGAAGTGTTTTTTTATGTTATGAAGTCAGCAAACAAGCATAGGTCCGTTTGATGGTAAATGTGACCGCAGCCTATAGACACACGTGTCATCACAGAGATATCACTAGATTGTCGCCACCCTTGTGAAATGAAGATACAATGACAGATTTACTCTGTAATTTCACTCGCCTGTTTCGCCTTTTAAACCGGAACACAGCAATATAAACACTGCTATTTGGCGGTAGAAATAGGTGAGAGTGAGGTACCAGTGCAGACGACCCTTGTAGGAGTTCTAGCACTAGAAAAGTGGTAGTAGTAAGTATCTTTGTTTTTTCAAAGACGATGATATAAATTACCACTGTACTGTAGTATAGTTTCTCATATTATTCAATCATAATTGCGGACTACGGATAAGGTTTATAGCTATTAGGAATATGATTCAAAATAAGTACCTACTACTCTATTTTTGTTATGAAACATGAATTTTAAACATTAATTGCCAAATTACTGCGTAGACTGTTATTGAACTGATTATTATTATTTATATTAATTGTATCAATAAAAAACGTTTGTATTTAATTCCCAGTAAATTGACGCCCTGTAATATCACAGCATAAATAATTCAATTCAGAATAAATCTATACTAATCCTATAAAGCTAAAGAATTTATTTGTTTGTTTGAACGCGCTAATCTCAGAAACTGTTGATGCGATTAGACAAATTATTTTAGTGTTTAATACTCTATTTGTCGAGGAAGGTAAAGACTATACTCCCAAAGTCACTATTCCATATGAACAAAGTCGCGGGCACTGCTAGTAAGTAATAAATTCACACAACAACTCAAACATTCAGCTGACTACGTAATAAGTCGCTTAAAGCACTGATTTTACAGACATTAGACATCAGAGAAATCACAAATATAAACACCTAAATACCCAGACACACATATTCAACACCAAGACACAGAAAAAACTCTAATATCGTCATACAAATATTGATCCTGGGTGGAGATCGAACTCACGACCTTTGGTGTACAATAGACAGGATCGCTACCATCTGCGTCCATCGAGTCCGTCAAATTTTTAATACACTAGCTGTGCCACTTTGGGCAGCATATTTTCTTTCTTACTACAAACTTCTATGCAGCGCACGCAACGAAAGTACATTTTTCGCTCGTATTTAACCCATTTTTGTTTGGTTGTAGCGTGATGTAATATAGCCTAAGTAATTCCTTATTACATAGGCTATATGCCAGTGAAAGGCCCGTCTTATTCAGTGCTGCTGTTCCAGAGATCAGCCGAAATAAACAGACAGATAGACGGACAGACAAAAATTGTATTAAAAATTTAATATGAATATATGTACCTACATACGATACACATACCAAAATATATTTTAATTTAAAATATATTTTGGTGTCTATCGTATATACATGTATTCATATGCATGTAGTAGAAACCAGTTATTTTTATATAACAACATTATTTTATTTATATGTAGAGATGAATAGAAGAAAAATAATGCACGTCCTCACTTTTTCTCAAGCAAAAATGAAATTAATTAACTAAAATACGTAATATCACAACTCCAACCTAACCATCCTCGCCTCCTCTCGATCAGACCAAGGTCACTGACTCCACGTCCGTGTTACATCCAAAAACCGTGAAAGTGAACAGCCATACAACGAAACTGTATTACAATGTAATCACGAACTGCACTCGATGCAGGCACAGTGTAATGTTCGCATAATTACCGCTAAATTAATAATTAACGGAGTACGTATGGGCGGTGATTTTTTTTAAATTTAATGAGTAGAAAACGAAAGTGCCCGCGTATTACGTGATGTAGTGACAGGCTGTTTTGGTCGTCCATACATTATTTCCGAAATGAATTGGTAATGCACGCTTAGAGATTTTCTGTTCGGTGTCGTATAAGAGAGATCGTGTATCTAAGAGTCTTCTTTTTTATATTACTACCGATGTAAAACTTGATCACTTATGATCCGTGTTTTTGCGCTTGATTGCATTGTTTTTCGTCCAGTTCAATTGCAACAGCTAACACTTTTTTCGTATTAGATATTCAATTTGTTGAGTACGATTTTATTAGAGATCGACATTTGCGACTTAGACATGAATAACAGTGTAAGTTGTAACACACCTCATACCCATCTTTCGCTTGAATTGTTCGAGTCATATAAAGAACAATTAACACTAGATTACATTAAAGAGATTAATAAAAAAAACAGATAATTACAAATGGAAAATATTGCTGAATTACTCGTTTTACAAAAGTTTTGACAAGTCCGATAGCGTAGATGGCACTGATTCTATTTTGTGCGCCAAGAGTCGTGGGTTCGATTCCCATCCACAGCAAATATTTATAAGAATATATTTATGTTTGTTCTGTGTCTGGGTGTTAAATCTATATGTATTTAAGTAGTATATTTGTGGTTCCTCTGTTGTCTGGCGTTTGTAACATATGTGCTTTAAGCGAATTACCACGGACTCAGGTCAATGTATGAGATGTTCTGGGAATTTACAATCAACCTAAATGCCTAATTTATAAACAACAATAAGATAAGATAATTCTAAGAAACAGAGTAATTTGTCGATAGTTTAATCAATTCTCAAGATTGAGGGCTTCCCTCCGATAATGCGATAATTTATCAATGATAGCGTAATAGTAGTTAATGGATTGTTAGTAAACAAGTTTTGTTTATTTACGTGTGAGTAAATTCATGTTGATATTGTTTTGCAATTGCGTTGATATGTCTACTGCCGGACATAGGCTTCAACAACAAGGGGATTGTTGCCCATAATTGCCGCGCTGTTGGCAATTCAACTTTTGCGACGGGGATGCTGGTACCCATACCCGCCCGGTGCATTTGAGCTACACTGTTGCGGTTGGATATACCGCCATCTGTCGGTTCTGGTACCTTAACCGCCTTTTGCGACACTTGGTACAAGGGGAGGTATTATTCCACTCTGCCGGTACCTCATGGCAACGTACGGACATGTGTATGTACACATTAGGTGAAAGAATACTAATGAATGAGAGATGACATAAGATTCCATCGATACTTTTGTTTTATATCCGGAAGTATTTAGATGATAATAAGAGTTTCTTCCTTTAGGCAAATTCGTGTCTTATTTCATCGAGTGAGAAAATGTATCTAGTCAACGCGGTCAAAGATCAATGTACACGAACCTGTCAAAATTCCACGGCCAGTTTCAACTCAATCACCAATACCTAGAGTTGATTGTCAATTGAGAGATTTTGACCGATTTGTATAAGACGACCCGTTCTCTGAATTTAGAAATTCCGTGAAAATACGCGAACTAGGTCGCGTTAAACACATCTATAAACATTTATACCGTTGGCACGAAAATTCTCCACAGTGAAATTCGTCATAGACATAAGCAAATGCAACCATAAACGCATTGTCAGATGCATCCGAGAAACCGTGAACCGTTCGTTTTCACCAGCGAGAGAAAGCCGAATAAAGTGAATATTGCTTCGTAATGTCATGATGAAATTGTCACTTAGCTTTCTTCGTGTTGTTGTGGGTTAGGAGACGGTTAGAGAAATAGTGGTGACAGGTTGCGGTATGTCACTGGAAGCTGTATAATGTTAGATTTCTACAAAACTAAATGGCTCGGAATGTTTAAAATATTATTACAAAACCATGTATTTCGTGTTTATACTATTTATTGAAGAATAGGCTTATTTTAATTATGTATGTACTTTACATAAAACCTTCAGTTTGTTGTTGTGTTGTGTTGGGTGCAGCAATCAGTAAAATCAGCTCTATCCATTTGTGTTTCCTTAATGTCTAGTATCGAACATTTTACATTTTTCTGACAGATATATATATTTTTTGAAATGCTCTTTGAGTATATGAAGTAGTCGTAGCTTGTGAATTATGAAGATCATTTTCTTGGTGATTTTTCTGCATAGAGTTTATCTCGTGAACAAAATTATTTTTACAATCCTTAAGTTGAATTAATATACACTAAAAATTAGTATTTTCAGGAGAAGGAAATCGATTTATTTTCCGCATGTCTATATTTGAACCTCATTAAACTAAATTCAAAACTATTGTCAAATCGTATTTTATATTAAATTAACTAATAATCCTATAATTTAAAACAGGCCATACGATGGATAAACAAAACAAAAATACATTTATCTGGTATGATAAGCGCGAACAAATGTACCGGCCGACATATTGCAATATAAAAACGTTTTGCAGAAACAATAAATTCTTTTTAGGCACCGACAATTCTAAATTACACATATTATACGGGATATACAAAACGACGATAACGCAGCTGCGTTTAGAAACCAGAACAATAAACAAAACAAAAAACCCAACTCACAATGAAACGTAAATAAAAACGAGTGCAATTATTTCTGCACGAATCGAGGCAGAGCCCTTCGTATCTTTGTTCGTTCAAGGCTGAAGCTTGGATTAGGAACGACTGGTGACCTCGGACACCGTGTCTCCCGATATCCGTGACAACCGACGTGGTTACCGCAACCATTGTTTTGGTTTGTCTTCTTTGTGGTTCCGTTGGCATTGGGCATTATTATTTCATCCTTTCAAATATATGCTCTTAAGTATATTTACCATTATACTTAAGTACAGTTTTTATCTAGCATTTAAAAGTATCATTTTACTTCCAATCTATCTACTCCTAAGTTACAATACACAATACTTATAATACACAATACGTAAGGTACAATAAATCAAATAAATGAAAAAAAATCTATATAGATGTAGATCCACAAACAATAACAATAAATAAAACAATTTTAATTCATGAATAAGAAGTACTACATGTTGTATTCACATTCATAATACGGATGACCCTGAAGACCTCGTGGGATCATCAGAGTCATCTAACATATGAATTAGGCCTATCTTATACTAGCTGCGGGCACCAGACGGATCTACTCGTAAGTCTCCGAAACTAAGTTTAGTAGTGCAAGAATTTTTGAACTCTACAAAAGATTATCGGTCCAAAACAAATTATGGTGTCTCTTCTCTACAATTATTTTTGTTTACGATCTATTTTATTTATGAAATGTTAGTGATCCTGTCTTATGCGACAAAGATCGTGAGCTCGATCCCCACCCAGGACAAATATTTATATAATGGTTTTAGGTTTGTTTTGTGTCTGGGTGTTAGATATATGTATGTAAGTTGCATATTTGTGATTCCTCTGTTCTCTGGTGTTCGTAATACAAGTGCTTTAAGCTACTTACCCCGGAATCAGGGCAATCAATGTATAAAATGTTGTGGGATTTATTTATTAATATATATTGAATGAAATTTTGAAGAATCAAAATTTTAAAAGTTCTTCACGCTTTAATAAACGCTACTAGCACTAGCAGCGCCCCATGGTTTTATCAAACCTAGAATCATTTAGGCTTCGCTGTTTATTACCTTTCATTATTACAGCCATTTTAAGTCCACTGCTGGACATAGGTCTCATCAAGAAAGATTTTGCTCATAATTTCCGCGCTGGGCAAGCGTGTTGGCAATCGCAGAGCGCAGTATCGCATTGGGGATGCTGCTGCCCATCCCGACCCTGTAAATTTGACTTACACTTTTTCTTTATGTTGATGTTACCGTCATCTGTCGGTTCTGTACCTTAGTCTCCTCTTACAATACCTGGTACAGTGGAAGGTACTATTCTATATTGCCGATACCTCGCGGCTAGCCTTTGTTGATGTGCAGACAACTTCTTCTTTTATATATCTTCAGATTGACGTGTTGTTGTGAACAATCAATTAAAGTGGAACACCAAGAAACGGGGCTATACGATGGTAATGTTTCAAATCATAACTCGCCTGTACAACTGCACAATCGTTCGGAGGCAAAGCTTTCTAAACGTAACCTTCGATAGAAGGTGTATTGAAAGATCTATTTATAGTTTTTGTTGTATTTATTATATTATGTGACGCTAATATTATTTCGCGCCAAAGGTCAAATCATTCATCAAATCAAATCATTCTTTATTCAAGAAGGCGTCTAACATTTTCATAAGTATGAAGTACTAAATAATATTTAATTTATATTATTACGACCGATGATAATACAGGATTATAATAGACATCTAACATATAAATTAGGCCTACCTTATTCTAGCCTGCTGCGCCAGGCGGGTCTTAAAACTAAGTTTAATGCAGGTTTATTACACGAGCCACCAGAACAGAACCTGCAAGAAAAACTGGTAGTGACTAATATTTATATGATGATATTTGTGTTTGTTCTGTATCTAGGTGTTAGATATACCTATTTATGTATTATTATTGTGAATCCTGTGATGTTTGATGCCCGTAACACAAGTGCTTTGAGTGACTTATCACGGAGTCAAGTCAATGTATGAGATGTTGTGGGAATTTAGAATTTTTACTATTATTAAAGTAAAAACTATTTTCGTTTGACCTAAAACATTTGCGGAACTAACAACATACATTGACCGTAGTTAATTGTTGCGATTGTACGATCGCGTTTTTCGATTTTTATCACACCCACTAGGAAAACAATTCGATTCCGCGTTCTTTTACTACTATCCCTACTAATATTATAAATGCGAAAGTAACTCTGTCTGTCTGTCTGTTACGCTTTCCCGGTTAAACCTCTCAACCGATTTTGATGAAATCTGGCATAGACAATCTTTAGACCTTGAGAAAGGACATAGGCTATTTTTGAATTCGAAATAAGGGTTGTAAGGAGTTGAAAGGGGGGATGAAAAGGCCATTGATTCGATATAAATAAACGTGACATTCAAAGTTTATATAATTTGAAGTAAATAGGTATGGTACCCAAAAAAACTATTCCACGCGGACGAAGTCGCGGGCACAGCTAGTAAACTATAAAACGCATACGCGGTGGTTAAGTAAATGTGCAGGTAATCATTGTTTCTTCATAAGTCATAAATCTTTGGTATCGGTTACGTCTAATTTCGTCATGTACTTACTGATGGCGGTATCATCGTATCAGCTATTGTATATGTACTGTTGGACATAGGCCTCCTGATGAAAGGGGGAGTTTTGCCCATAATTGCCGCACTGAGCAAGTGTGTTAGCAATCGCAAGGCGTAGTTTCGCGACGGGGATGCTGCTGCCCATCCCGGGCCTGTTTTGGATAGATAAACCGCTATCTGTCGCTTTTTATACCTTAATCCTCTCTTATGATACTTGGGAGAAGTACTATACCTGACGGTGCTGATGGCGGTATTACTAATTGAAATAGCGCAACCCAAATGTAAGTACCCGCAGAGTAGATATTACGGCGATTAAGTTACCGGAACTGATGGTGGTATCCTAAATGGAGTGGCTCAAATGTAAGGTCCCCAACTTACTTGGTTGGGAAGGGACACCATCCCTTTAAGAAGGTATGCTCTGCATTTGCCATCATGATTGCCTAGCGTGCGTTCATTATCATTATAGCAGCCGTCCAACATCCAACAGGAATGCTGCTGTTCATCTCCGCCCTGTCACATTTGTTCTTCGCTGTTTTGGGTATACCTATAGTATAGTACCTGGTCGGCTCTTACTACACCTGGTACAGGGGAAATACTAATCTGCTCTGTGGGTACACCACGGCGTGTGTTCAATCTTCCAAAATTTACGAGAGTGTCTTATGGAGGCCTATGTCCAGCAGTGGAGAACGTCCACGGCTGGACATAGAATTAAAATTTTTATAATAAAATATTACATGTTTGGTACTGATGACATACATTTTTAAAACATCTTGCAATTTATTTAAACGTTTCAAATCTACGGAATCACGTTAAAGCGCATTCGGTATTGTCAAATTTATCAATCAATTAAATATATGATTGTCGTTTCAAATAATTTCTACTGTTCTTGATCCGATACGGCCATTTGTTTTCTTTGTTTCGTAAATAATAGGTCTTTGTTTACAATACTACTCCGGTATTGAGTTTTCATTGAATTTGTGTTAAACAATACGTTACGCAAATTGCTATTTCTGAATAATTGGTTACCAGTGCTGTCTACTACTTTATCTGTAATTCCGGTGAAGCTCCAAAGAACCAGAGAGTTCTGCTATCCTGGTAGATAAAAAGAGAATAGTAGAAATTTTTAATAAATGTAGACATAATGATTTTATTAGTTATTTATAACTTATTTTTGATTGTCAAAAATATCATAACAATAGTTAAGTTGCTTTTTGCGTAGCGTTTCGAAGATAATAAATAATTAATACACTTTACGTGCGTAACTTTATAAATTTAGGCCGATATTTTATATTGAAAAAAGAGTAAGTAATATTAATTGAAGCTCTTACTAAAATACATTTTGTGTGAAAGTGTCACTGTTCGTGGTGGGCCCCACCCAGCCTTTGGCGCTCAAGTGAGAGGGACACTAATGAATGCATAAGGTAGACCTCATACAATGGTTGTTTGCATTGTTACCTCACATTCAACTATTTCTATCGCCAAAACCAGTGTTAGCATTGCTGTATTCGGTTTAAATGGTGAAATAATAAAGTAATGTGACATAATTTATTCAGGTTACAAGATTGGCAACACCCTAGTGATATCCTTGTGATATTAAGAGCATCTATAGGCTTACAACTAGGTAGAAAAAACATTCGTCACCGGCCCTTCAAAATACATGATATCTACAAATATACATACGCAGACGTAGTCGGAGGTTGCGACGCTAGTGTGTAAGTCGCAATAAACAGCGTGCGCCGTCGCCTATCTAGTTAGGGAGATAAACGCTTCCTTCCGCATAACAGAACGTTGTCACTGGCATTGGTTGCGCGTGAAAAGCCACTTACACGCTCTATCGAGCACTAGGTCACTTACAAGCAAGTACGTATGAATATACCTAACGCGTTACATTCAAATTAGAAATTTTACAGTGGCTCTTTTTTTATTCCCACAAAATCTCATACTTGATTCCGTGATAAGTCGCTTAGAGCACTTGTATTCCGGATATTAGATAACACAGCAATCACAAATATACTATATAAATGCACATATTTAACACCTAGACACAGAACAAACACAAATATCATCATATAAATATGTCTTGGGTGGGGATCAAACCCTCGACCTTTGGCTCACAAGACAGGATCACTTCCATAACATCTGTTTAAACTATAACATATATCAACTTCAATAGTTTGTTTTTCAGTTTTGTCGTGTGCTATTCTCAGAAACTGTTTTAACATATTTTTTTATTTTACTAGCTGTGCTTTCTGGTTCCACCCGACATCTTCATCATCATCAAATTATTGGGTGAATGGGACACAGTATCTTCAGTTCACAAGGTTGGCGACACGCTAGTGATAGCATTGTGATGATAGGAGCGTCTATAGGCTCCGGTCACGTTTACGATCAAGTGGACTGTATTCTTCTTTGCTGATAAAAATAGTATACATTATTATTAATTGTTAATTAAGTATGTATTAAAAAACATCAGTATTAAAAAAGGAACTGTTAATTTCGTTATACACACGACACGAGAATAAAAACAAATCAGTATATCATTGCTGCAAATTAGAACTATCCCATTCTGCGTGACAAACTGAACGAGCCGTGTATGAGTTCGCCCTTGTTGATCATCTGGTCACAAAATGATATCACCGAGGCAAGGCTACCGTAATTATTCACTTAACACCTGAGATTCAGTGACCAACGAATAGATCTAGCATTTGAAGTTCCCATCAACGTAAACCAAGAATCATGAAATTAAAGAGTAAACTAAAGAGTATGAAGTAAAGAGTACAACAAATTACATCACTTTGTAATGTAATTTGTTGTACTCTTTACTTAATTGTCTAATTTAAATTATAGAAGAGGCGCAAATGGTAGCTATCCTATCTTAGCGCCAAGGGTTGCGGGTTCAATTCGCACCCAGAGTAAATATTTATATGATTATATATGTGTTTGTCCTGTGTCTGGGTATTAAAAATATGTATTGAGTGATTATGTCTGTGAAATCTTTGTTATATCTATGTTATAGATACAAGTGTTTTAAGCGACGTACCACGGAGTCAGGTCAATGTATGAGATGTTGTGTGAATATATTTAAAGATCCTGCTTACATCACTCTCTTGGGGAGACCAATAGGAATCAAATTTCAATGTTGAATAATAATAGTGTTTGGAAGGTAGCGTGGTCTTCGTCATAACATCTCATACATTGACCTGACTCCATGGTAAGTCCCTTAAAGCACTTGTATTACGGACATGAGTCAACTAAGGAATTATAGATATATTACTTAAATACATATATTTAACATCCAGACACAGAACAAACACAATTATTATCATATAAATATTTGCTCCGGGTGCTAAATATTAGTTTCATACAATTGTATAGACAATTTTTTTTCCTTGGCAATTGATTCCAACTACGGTCATCTAGCTGTTTAAGAGTTTATCAAGTAACATTTAGGTGCAAATGTGTTAAAAATAACATTGGCTTTCTTTCGCTGCCCCGATGGGATCGCTATGCAGGCCGATTGGTCACATATGGTCGATACAGCGCCAGTCGCATTCTAGGCCGGTACAATCAGCATTTCCCGGAGGGCCATCAGAATTAGAAACTTGTTTTCTTGACCAGTCGTAATGGCAGTTGGAAAATTTTCACCTTTTTCTGGACATGAAAGCTACGTTACATATATGTAGGCTTTTCTACTGCATTTTTAGTTTAAATCTAACTATATATCGACCGGGGCTTCGGATCGTACAGTTTCCCCTGAAGTTTACTAGTGCATGTGAATCTCCTAGACCTGACTCCGTGAAAAGTTGCTTAAAGCACTTGTGTTACAGTCATCATACAACAGATGATTTACAAATATAATACTATATATATTTAGGACCTAGATACAGAACAAACAGTAATATCATCTTCTTAATATCTGTCCCGGGTAGGGATCAAACCTTTGCCGTACAAGATACGATCACTACCAGCTGCGCCATTGGGCCCGTCAAAATATCGTGCCTAAAATTTGGATAGCGTGTTTTTCCGAGTGAATAAACTTTGCAGTCGGCCAAGTATTCCAAAAATATTTTTAACATATGATAGATGTTTTGTTTAATTTTATTTATAGTTCTAAGACAGTAAACAAACATACTATCCGTGAGCTTCATATATAAGATGTCCGTGTTATTGCAAAGATATAAGAATCCTAGTAGCCTGAAGATATGCCACATCATCATCAACATACCAGTTATTGGAACTGCATCTGAGCTTTACTATCGGTTTTGGTACCTTACTCGTCGAGGAACTGCTATTCTACTCAGCCGATACCCCACGGATATATATGCCACGTTACCCGGTAATCTCACTACCTCTTTCACCTTCCTGTGATATCTAATTCCGTTTCTACATCCGCTGAAAGTTTTTTTAGACAAACCTTGCGGTAAATAATCTTCTAAAGCGTTTCTTAACTCGTTCATTTATTGCCAAACATTAACTTGCAAAAGTAAAATTGTTTCTTCTATGATTATAATTTCAATTAATCTCAACATCAGACGCGGCGCGGGCATTGACCACGTCTAATAACACTTCTCTAATTAACTTAGACTAACATCGACTTACGTAACTCTGTAGTTCACTCGGTGAACTGAGAGAGTTTTAGTGAAATTATTTCAGTAACGCACATGTGTAGGCATTGTGAAACTCGGTGCAACAGTTGCGTTTGTTACTGGCATTCAGCTGTTTTGAAACTAGGAATATTTTTGTTGTTTGCATTTACGGGCCCGATGGCGCAGATGGTAGTGATCCTGCCTTGTGCACCAGGGGTCGTGGGTTCGATTCCCACCCAGAGCAAATATTTATATGATGATATTTGTGTTTGCTCTGTGTATGGGTGTAAAATATATGTATTTAAGTAGTATATTTGTGATTCCTCTGTTGTCTGGCGTCCGTAACACAAGTGCTTTAAGCGACTTACCACGGAGTCAAGTCAATGTATGAGATGTTGTGGGAATTTATTATTATATAAAAAAAAAAAATTGGCCTTAAAGATTTAATAATTAAAATAAACTTCCACCACATCTAATACATTGACCTTAATCCGTGGTAAATCGCTTAAAGCACTGTGTTACGGACGCCAGACATCAGGGGAATCACAAATAGATTACTTAAATACATATATTGAACGTCCAGATACAGAACAAAAACAAATATGATCATATAAACTGGGTGGGAATCGAGCTCACGACCCTTGGCGCACAAGATAGGATCACTAACATCTGCGCCATCGGGTCCGTAAATAAAAAATATTTTTATCCATAAGTTATGGCTAGTCAAGGCAATTTTTTTAAGGTTTCCTATATTCAAAGGGAAACAGTATTGTAGCAAAACTATCTAAATTTTAGATTGTATTTGAAAAAAAAAACATTGCAGACGGTTCGCGTGATTGTAATCGTTTCCTATAAGCATAGCAAAGATGTCGCTATCTGAACATTAACCATACAGTAGAAGATATTATGTCACATTACCCCAGTAATTTTACTGCTCTCTTTCCCTTCATGTAAGCATTGTTATCTAGCGGTAAAAGGTAAAAGTGTGTGATATTCTATGAGTCACCTTTGGATCATTGAAAGTTAGGTATTTAGCCTCATTAGTTGTCAATACCATTATCTTCTTGCGTCACGTTTATGTTGCACACAGTAAATTAAAGTGTGTTTAACAAGTGAAAAGCCATGAGGTACCGACAGAGTAGAATAGAACCTCCTACTGTATCAGGTGTCGTAAGAGGCGACTTATGTACCAGAAGCGATAGTTTACGGTAAATCCATCCGCAACAATGTAGCCCAAATGCACAGGGCCGAGGTGGGCAGCAGCATCCCCGTCCCGAAAGCTGCGCTTTGCGATTACCAACTCGCTTGCCTGGCGCGGCAATTATGGGCAAAAAATTGCCTTACTTGGGGAGGACTATGTCCAGTAGTGGACTTCCAATGGCTGATATGATGATGCTGAAACGAGCGATGAGGTTCTTTTTATGTTTCGTGTTGGACCAGCGATCGCTATGCGACTTCCTGAGTGTGTATATCTTAGCTGCTGTAATAGAAGCTGGGTAATCTAATGATATAGACTTAAGTATTTATGATATAGCCTCCTTTCTTCACCAACTATACTCGGACAAGAATGAGCCTTTATTTCATAATGCTTCGTCACTGACAAGAACTTTTTATTACTAGACTTGGGGCATTAGTTGGGCATTAGTATAACCAGCACTATGGACATCCAATAGCTGGTACGATGAAGATACAAATGTAGACGAATTTTTTCGAGATCTACCTCAAGTACTTAGAGTATTTCATTTTAATGAATATTGTATGTTCTAATAAAAAAAAATCACGCGAACCGTTAGTAAGTGAAGTTGATGCTTATTGCCTATTGGCAAAATTTTATCGATAGTCTTAGTCACATTAGTAAACAGGCCTAGTAATACAGTTGTTTTGTCTCGCCTCTCCGCCCTAGGGCAAGGCACTTTGCTATCTACGGTATTTCTATGTCTATGTCTCGCTTTCATGTCTCTAGTGCCATTCTAGTTCATACAGACTCTTCTTTTATACCGACTCTACTTCTCTTGTCATATAAAGTTAAGATATTATTTATTTAAGATAGTCCTAGTTTAAAAATTCTTCCATAAAACACACGCTGAGAACATGAACACATTCTAACGGTTCTTACAGTGTCCTAATTTTGATGAGTCGAACCAAATTTAAATAGTAGAAATACTAATTCAACTTGTTTGTTTGTAACGCTTTCACGTCTTAAATATCAAACGGATTGTCTTGATATGATGTACCCTTATTATTGTGGTCACAAAAAATATATAGGGTACTGTATATATATATATATATGTACTGTATATACTGTACATCTAAAGAAATAATATTGACGAGTCCGATGGCGTACATGGTAGCACATGGGCTCGTCATGGCCATGGTTCGTGGTTTCAACCCTCTTCCAGGATAAACTTATGTATGATGAATATTTGTGTTTTAAAATTGTAATCCCTCGGTCGTCTGATATCTGAAACACAATTGCTTTAAGCAATTTATATTAAGTCTATAAATGAGATGTTGTATAAAAAAACAAGAACGGCTTAACCTCATTGTTTATGGTTGAAATAAGAAGTAGTAGTTGTAATGTATGTATAAATGTTATATAAGCTGCAACCCAATTCCTATTCTATCTAAGTTGCACAAAGTAAATTTGGAACAAGTACATTTCTTATGCTCAAATTTATGAGTTCACTGACACATAAAACTCCATAAAAATATTTACAGTCACGCAAGATCTACGTACAGTTCGTACATGGTTGCGGCCAGATGTGGACAGAGGCCCACGCGATGAATAACCTCCTTTTAGAAGTCGGGTAATAATATCTGCCTTTAACAAATCAGCTTCCAGTTTCTTCCCGTGGGAATTTCGCGAATGTTCTGTGCAGTTATATTCTTGTTTACAATAATTCATTGAATAATGTAGAATTGTAGAATAAACATGAGGTAGACCTCATATTAAATGATCGTCTACCCAATTTAGACGATCATTACCTCACTCTCACCTTTTTCTACCGTCAAATAGGAGTGTTTGCATTGCTATGTTCCGGTTTGAAAGGTGAGAGAGGCAGTGTATTTACTAGATGATGTGACATAATATCTTTTTGTCATAAGGTTGGCAACGCGGTAGTGATATCCTTGTGATAATACTATCACGCGATATGCTCGATAGTCATCCGGGTTTAATAAAAAATAACAGTAATAATAATTGTTAGCACTTTCTCACATAACATTTTTATTTAGTGCAAGAATAATATTATATAATTTAAATGTCTGGTTTAATTTCTATATATATTGCGTAAAAGCAATAAGTAAAAATTTAAATTGTATATATTTTAACTTCAGTAATAGTGAAAATATCAAAAGGGCTAATAAAAAAAATTTTCAAAATGTGTATTTTATTAGGGATTATTTAAAAACTTTTAGAGAAAAATATGTTGGATATTGAAATCTGAGCCCATTGTTTATCTGATTATTATTGTTATTAGAATTCTTCTATTTAGAGATTTCTTAAAAAAAAACCTCACAAAATATTCACCTTATTAACGAAAGCGTGATAGTATCTAAATATAAATTTAATATTAGATTTTAAATATTTTTCTATGAACCAAGATACAATATCAGGGGAACCTTTTTGCCAATTGATTGCGGGATATATCAGTCGATCGGAAAGATAAAAAGAAGAAAAGGTGTTTTTTCAACGAATTTATGAAGGATTATCATACAGACATTAAATTAAAATACACACAGCTGAATACAACTATTTATATATATATATATATTTCTATGAAATCGTTAAGTATGTCATTTTATCTAGTTCCGGAATGTGTTCTTACTTTCGAAGTAGTTTTGTAAAAGTTTCATAATTTAGGATATCCATATTGCTTTTGTTAACAAAAATGTAAATTTTTAGATGTTTTTGTGGTGGAACAAAGAGGATATTATGTAATTTAATATTGAATATACACTAGTATAGTCGTAGCATATTTAAAGAAAATAGGATGTCTCACAAATAATGTCTACTTGGTATTACAAAGGTTCGTTTGTTAACAAAATAAAGATACTGAATAAAATATTGCTATTTTTATTTAACATTGGATAAATATACCGTAATCTGCGAAAGTAAAATCGCAAATGAGACGGAAATCGGTTACGCTACCGTATGCACACATCAACACATAACCTCTAATTTGTTTTCCTCTAGTTTGCTTAACCCACTTTCCCGCTTTTGTTTCCCGCTACTCTTGTCATCTGTCACTGTGACAGTTCTTTGTTTTTAAAATTGCGAAAACGGTGGCAAAGGCAGTATTGTAGCACGGCTCAAGTATTTTTTGCAATATTTCCAATTTCACTGTTCCACATTCTATTATTTATTGTGATTTTTCGTTCTAGCAAAAGTTGTTGGTCAAGGTGTAACTACGAGGTCACGACTTTATGAAATGTCTTAGATTTGTTTATTGTTTTGTTTATAAACGTAAGAAAGTATTAATTTTTATTTTAAAGTGAAATATTGCAGTATTTGGTAAATTAAAATATCAATAAAAATAAAATTCAGACCGGCCAAACGACGATATAATGCCAATGCCGCAAGTAGCTCTTACTAATAAGTGCATTATTTTAAAAAGGTTTTATAAAGGTCATGCATTAAAATTCAAGTATACATAGCAACGGTATATTATTTATATTCTATGCTAACTTTTCTTTTTTAACTTCTGTGGAAATGTTTAATCTTACAACGACTTATAGGTATACCTAGTAGGTACATATGTAGACTTTTCAAAGTTTAGAGGTTAGGTTTTGAAGCGGAGCCTTTCTTTTATACCGTAGTGAATTCGTGAGAAGAATGTTCATTTACCCAATGTATAACAAAGCGTATACAAAGGCCTACATTGTGGTGAAATTGGCGACACTTAAGTAGATAAGTGCCTAACGGATCAACTTGTCCAATTATATACATATGTAGAGTGCATTTCACAAAAACAGTCTTGCGTTGTAATGAGGTATTTGTCGAAATTTTAGGGTTATCATTTAAACAAGATCATCTAGTAGAACAAACGGTATAAACGATACAAACTGAACATTCCTTCAAAAGCATAGAGTAAGAGTAATTAAAGTTTACGTACAATTCCAGTGATTGCGGCTTTGCCCGCGTAGTATTATTATCAATTGTTCTTTTTTATTCTAACATAATATTTACTAGAAAAAAAAATACTTACATATGTGGGGATCGGCTCATTTGCCGTTGAATAAAAAATAAATTTACACATCTCATAAATTGATCTGATTAGTTGAGAGATTGAAATACTTGTGTTACGGATGTCAGACAATAGAATCACAAATATAATACATACATTTAAAACCCAGACATAGAAAATACACAAATATCGTGGAGATCGTACCCAAGGCACATTGACCATTGGCACACAAGATTGGATCACTACCATCAGCGACATCGAGCCCTTGTTTATTTATATTAGGTGTATTTAAAAAATACAGTTTATAGACTGGCAACCCTACCAACGACCAATATAGCCGACCAAACTATACCGCGGTGCTAATTGACATCAATTTAGATAAAGCGGAGTGCGGTAATGTTGCCATTGCGAATTCGGAACAAACAGAATGGCCGCTTAAATACACCATTACCGAAGATCGCCGGGATGTTGACGACATCGCAGTGACGTTTGGAGTGTTTAGTTATATTTTTATTTCATATAGCTATAGTGACCCGATAACGCAAATAGTAGTGATCCTATCTCGTGGATTAATATTTATGTGGTGATACTTGTGTTTGTTCTGTGTCTAGCTGTTATTTATATGTGTTAAATTATCATATTTGTAATTCCTCTGTTGTCTGATATCCGTAACACAAGTGCTTTAAGCTACTTATCTCGGATTCAGGTTAATGTCTGAGATGCGAATTTATTATTATTTTTATATATACACATAAAAGCGCGATGGCGATGGTGCTCATTTCATTCCCTAATGGCCGTGAGTTCGACCCCCCAGGACAAACATTTATATGATGAATATTTAAAGAAGACCCCCTTTTAAGGGTGGGTCCAACGTTAGTATGAAAGTTCAACAATTTAACGCGTGTGAAACCGCGGGGCTAGTATTGTACAAAAACTGACCAAAGCAAAGTAAAGCATGTTATATTATTCTTTGGTCAGTAGGCTGTGTCGAAACAAAAACTCAAGTCTATGGAACAAAGTCATTTACCCTTGAACTTTCACTGCGACGAGCAAATGTGTCGTGCATTATTTCATTTTGCATCGGACGCGTAATAAAAATCTGAGAACGGCATACCGCCTGCGTATATAACTTGTATGACTTAATTTACGTTTTTGTAATCGACTGGATTTTATGTGTTTTTTCCGCGTGTCCCGAAAGACTCCGTATACAATAAATTCTTTATATGGAGTCTCTCGGGAACTTTTGTTTTGAAATGATCAAATATAGTCTTTGTTCTTTGATCCTAAAATTGTTATATGCAAATGGATAATGAATACTGAAATAACCTACCTATGTATGCTTTTACGTATCATTATTATCATTCCAGCCGTTGGAAGTCAACTGCTGGACATAGGCCTTCCCTAGAGAAGGGGAATTTTACCCATAATTGCCGTGCAAGGCGTGTTAGCAATCGTAGAGCGCAGCTTTTGCGACACGGATGCTGCTGCCCATCCCCACCCTATACATTTGAGATACACTGTCTTGGATGAATATACCGCCGTTCTGGTACCTTAGTCGCTTGTATGACACCTGGCCCAGGGGGAGATACTATTCTATTCTGCCGGTACTCAACACCCAGTAACAATATATATCATCGTATAAATTTTTGTCCTGGGTGGGGCTCAAATCCATAACCCTTGGCGCAGAAGATTGACACTGCCTAATGCACCATCGGAACGTTTAAAGGTCCTCAGAGTCTAAGGATGGCAGCGATCATTTCTTTTCTGCATTGCATCAGCCGAGTCTCGTCGCGTCGCCCGGGAGAGCTGCGCGCGCGCTCGCAAAGGTCAAGGCTAGCCATTGTGTAGTTCAGTACAGATACAGACCTCCCATCCCGATTTTAGAGAATAAAATGTACTTTTCTTTACCTAATTAATGCATACGACACATCGTAACTGAAGTTTGGTAAATTATTTATTTAAACAGGCTTAATAGGTCTTAATTGATTTCAGTCAATTTAATAATTTTATTATTTTGTACATATCATCAATGGTGTACATAGAGGGAGAGGGGGGGGGGGGTGTAGGCCGCTCTGGTCTAGTGCCCACCCCAGGATGTAGAGATTCAGAATTCTGTAAAACTGGTAGCTAACTTCAGAAAACACTTAAAATGTATAGATTGATTATTAAAACTGAGTCTGCGTCATTGTTTCGGTCATGGCATGTCAGAGGCCAAGCCCCCTTTGAAAACTAACCCTAAATGCATATAATCTTTTGGCCTCTGAGGTACATTTGTTAAGTGTAATTGTATATGTACCTAAGCAATAAGCTGGTTTATATCTCAATTCATAGTAGCCATATTTATTTCATGATAAACATAGTCGTCTATATATTAGAGAGAGAACAACGTCTGTCGAGGTAACTACTTACCTATATGTCTTTTAATATGTTTCTCGTGTATAAAACGGCCAGTATAATGATAGATACTGATGTACAGAATAGTCCTAGTTTAGGTTTCATTCCACCCAATTTACTTAGTATTGTAACAAGTAATATTTATAACAAAAAACAATTATATAAAACAATTATAAAAGCTTTACCATTTAGCTGAGATCAACTCAACTAACATAACTAAGGATACCATGACAAAGCAAAGTGGATTGGATATCGCAACTCGTGCTAAGCGAACCCTGCGGAGCCTTATTGGCTGTAGGCCGCATACCGTCTGTTCCACTCACCTTCACTTTTAAATGTAGGAGTATAATACTCTGTTGCAAGACCTCGTCACGACCGCTTTGTCAGTACGGCACGACAGTGTTCTGTTATAAGCTCTTTGGTTAGGGTTGCCATCCCTTGTTTTATAAAAGCTAACATGTTACAAAGATTATTAGAATTTGGGTATGGAACGATAAATAAAGTACTGTATAACTCAACGGATGCTTTGCAAAGAACTAAATTTATTATATACTCAAAAACCTCTGGTATGGTTTGTAAAATTCTTTCATTAGATCGTCAATTTATCTAGGAAGACTACCTCCTGAAGTCATTATTCCACGCGGACTAAGTCGCGGGCACTGCTAGTTGAGTAACATATTTTATGTCTCAAGTTGGATCAAACTTTACATAGCAAGCACACATTGATTTTAAATTGGCTTAATATTTTAGAGCTTATACCCGGACAGCGTGATAGGATTTTATTATATTACGAGTATAGGTACTAGTTGATTTTAACATTAAAACTAAAGACACTTAATAGAACTGTGTTTTTACAGTCTGGTAGAATATTTTTAACAATAATAGGACACAAATGTAATTTATAAAATAAACATAATGGTATCCATGATGTATATAAATATATAGAGTAATAAAATAACTATGTATATAGATAATGTAAACAAATAAATCAATACAAATTGTTTTTATATAATATATTTAATATAAGAAGCTATTACTTAATCTGCAATGCCCTGACAGAGCCATGTTGAGTGACATTTTAACATTATCTTAAGAATCTCTATATAGTAACATGTGCAACAACACATATACATATAAATATGAGTTTAAGAAAAAACATTTTAATCCCATTAGACAATTCTTAGTATTTTTTTTAAAAGCGTCGTAGTCGGCATCCCTAGACGCCAGACGAGATGTTAAGTGCGTTTAATGATTTTAGTGGTGTCGAAAGACAGGTCTTCAGTGTCAAATCGAGATGCAATTTTAGTTAATAACTGTTATTAATATGACAATGTTCTTAGCCTAATCTTAGTTGTCGTGAATATCGAAATATTGACACGATTCTCATAGATGATATATTTTCCGATGCTTAAAATCCTTAAGGGTGCGTAAAGAAAGAAAAGGAATGAATCTAATAAGATGTTTTTCTAAGATAAGGTGATTTTCACAAACAACTACAGACACGATTTTAAAATAATAACAAAGTTTCACAAATGAATTAGCAAATCATTAAATGAGGTAGATACTTATATAAAGGTTCTCGTATTGGTAACTCGGTCCCACTTATTTCTACCGCCAAAAGGCAGTGTTCGTATTGCTGTGTTCCGGTTTGAATCGTGAGAGAGGCAGTAAAATTACTGGGTAATATGATGTCACAATCAATATCTTCAAGTGACAAAGTTGGCGACGCGTTAGTAAGAGTAAGATATCCTTCTGATATTACAAGCGTCTTTAGGCTGCAGTGACGCTTACTAACCCGCAGACTGTATGCTTGTTTTTTGACCTGGTCTAATATAACAAAAAATCTAATAACCCCACAAAGCGATAACTTCACAGATCACCAACACACATTTAGTTCCAACAAGAACCAACAGAGCATATGTAAATCTACTGAACGTAATTGTAAATTCATCCAATCATCGATCAAGCGCATGAGATTAGCTCGTTGAATACTTGTCTTCTAGTCCAGGTCTTTTAGAAAGGACTGAGTATATAAATATTAATGCGGGCATACAAAGTGCAGTCCCTTAAGATTTCAGAGCATGCACTGTCGGCGCTGTGACAGGCGCAGGCGCATGAATTATTAATCATGCGCGCGCGCAGCTTTGTTTGCTTGCAGGGCTGACGCGTGCTTAATGTTTTAATATTATTATATGAATTATTAGTGTGAGTTTTCTGGAAAGTAGCCAAATCGAAGGTACAATAAATCTCCAGACTATTTATTTTTCATGGTACTGTAATGGCAAGCAATCGGTTTGACAATAAATGTCACTGATCACCCTAGTTTACAGAAGCAACCTTGTGATCCAAGGAGAAAAGACTACCTAGTAATTTCACTGGACAAAAAATTACAAGCAATGCAAACACTGCTTTGGGATAAGGAATAGTCACGGTGCGCAGCGTTGCTGAGTATTGGTTCGCAATGGGGATGCGGTCGTCGATTCTCTGTTGCGTCCCAGCCAGGCCGTATTTGATGGATATACCGCCATATATCGGTTCTGGTACGTAAGTCGGCTCCTATGTTACCTGATACAGACCGTGACACTATTCTACATTACCGCTACCTCACGGCAGTACCGATATCATTGTTAGTTTTGCATATATTCAACTGGTAGCCCTGTTCTTTTCTGTATATTTTTATTCCATATCCAGCGTGGATGACGTCCTTTATAGCTTCTTAGAAAAAGTTTTTGTTGGTTTATTTGGTTTTTTAATTACTTGCACGTGTACTTACTGTTTTATTTTTTCCCTTTCGAAGAGAGTCTCCACAGAATTCTATATACTTGTAGTACTTGTTAATTGTTTATCTTCCGATGGCATTTATTTCTCTTCTCAAACATGTTTTTTTACACAATATTTTAATTAAAATAAAACAAGTTATCATGTTTAAAAAATTGTATTGAATTTTTAGATTTCTGTAACATAATCTCAGATATTTATTAATTATCAGAGATATTATCCGAAGGCGTATTCTTTATACACATATGTATTTAAGATGCTGGCACACATCTCGGATGATAGCAATTACAAGAAATGGATACTGTAACAAGTAGTAATTTTTTTCGAGTACATTATTCATATTCTCGGACTAAGCTAAGTTAACTGCTAAGTTAATTCATTTCCCAGAAAACTCGATAGCGGGAGAAAATTCCTTTGAAATCACATTTTTTTTATATATTGACACTACATCATACATATATTGACACTCATACATTGACCTAACTCCAAGATATGTCACTCAAAGTGTGTTTGTTACGGGCATCAGACAACAGAGGAATCACAAGTATGATATTTAGCATTAAAATATATACATGATAACATTTGTGTTTGTATATATTTGTTCTGGGTGGGGACGGAACCCACGACCTTTGCCGTCTGCGCCATTGCGCCTGTCATATAAATAATTAGTTAGACGCATTAGAGATAATAACACTTGACTATCTAATACGAGCTTTTACAAACTTGTGCGTTTGTCTTAAGATTCAGTGAAATTTGTGTACGACAGAAAAGTCAATTGTTTGAGTTCCGAAATCAGTTCTAAAATCAAGATAATCTAAACACGAAGTTTGTTTTTTAATAATGATAGCTTTCGCTTGTTAATGTTAGGGTTTTACTGTGCCATAAACACAGTAATGATTTTCAAACGGAATTCAGTTGTAATTGCGAGTCATTTTGTGTTTTCACTTTTGGGAGTCGTATGATTGCAAGTGATTAAATTTACATCGGATTTCTTGTACCGACTTAACTGTACTCAAAGCGTGTTTGTGAGTATATATAGAATGATATCTTTGAAGAAGTCACGAGTTTGTTGTCATGTGTTTTGAATCTAGGTTTAGACAATTTCTATGTTTTTATTCCCTAAACACAATTTTCAACGTCGAGTTCTCGAATACTTTATAGTAGCACTAGGGTGCCAGGCGCTAAACTTTTACGTAAATCGTATAGGATTACAAAGGTTCATTATTGTACATTTTGATATTAAATTTCTATAAAAAAAAAAGCGTGAGTGTCTTGTGTAGTACGAGTTATTATAAAAGTACCTTATTACCTTCGAAGGGCCCGATGGCACAAATGGTAGTGATCCTATCTTGTGCACCGAAGATCATGAGTTCGATCCCCACCCAGGACAATTTTTTATGTTGACATTTATGTTTGTTCTGTGTCTGGGTGTTAAATATATGTATTTCAGTACTACATTTGTGATTTCTGTGTTGTCTGATGTCCGTAACACACTTATTAGTAGCGACTTATCACGGAACTAGATCAATGTATGAAAAGTTTTGGGAATTTATTTAAGAAAACTACCTTTACCGTATCTTTTATAAGATTCTTAAGAACGGCTCCTGCAAAGTAACCGAAACGTCGAACAAAACGTGTAAGAATTAAATAAACCTCGTTTTAAAGCCGTTCATAGAAAAGTTTTATTATGAGTGGTAAATGCGTAAATGTTAGAAAATAAGTAACGCGATATATTAACGCGAATTTATTAACGTTATGCGGTGACGATTTAATGTTATAATAAAATGCTTACACGTGTGCAAGGTAAGAAGTACGTCAACTTGAATCTCTAACAAGGTACCCCACATTTTAATTTGGGTTTATAGGAAAAATTTGTGTCGTTACTAAAGTACATCGGATTGAGAGGGTTCCCCTTTTTTAATTCATACATTAAGACACTTAAATTCGTTTATGTCCACATTGCCGAGTGGTTGGTACCCGCAGAGTAAAAAAGAACTTCCCCTGTACTGTGTCATAAGAGGCGGCTCAAATACTTACCAGAACCGACAGATGGCGGTATACACAACACAGTAACAGTTTAGCTCAAATGCACAGGGCTGGTATGGGCAGCAATATCCCCGTTGTGAAGCTAAGAACTGCGATTGCTAACACGATTGCCCAGCGCGGCAATTATGGAAAAAATTCCAGCTTTCTTAGAGAGGCCTATGCTCAACCGTGGAGTTCCAATGGATGATGTGATGTCCACGAAAAAGCATTACCTGGGCGGAAAAGGATACAAAACTGGCTTATATTTTAGTTAACCATTGGAGGTGCAATAACTTTTTTGTAGTCACCTCACGTTCCTATTGCAAAATGTAGTTTTTAATGACGTGATTAGAACGACGTTTCTCAATCTGCGGCCCAAGAACCCTCAGAGACAAAAACTGTGTAAATATATAATATAAAAGCGTCATGATTATAATAGGTATTAAGGTATACAATTTGATCTAAACTAAAATAAATACAATGGAAACAATTCAATTCGAAATTAAAAATGCTAATAATTCATATAATAAAATTTATCTCTTGGCCTTACTATTCTCGCTTCATTAATAGAAGTTAGTCATTAGAATTTTAAAAAAGCAGACTATTTACAGAATCAGGGCTGAGTTACGATGACTTGGTACATCAAATTTTAAAGCAATTGGACCTCTGAAGAATACTTTTTATATATGTAATAAATAAGCTAATGAATAACAAAGACTTGAAGAGAACTTGACAGATCATATTTAAGGACTACCTTTATCATGTCAGCTAAAACTAAAGAAAGTCGGAATTTTGTTCTTAATTGCCGCACTGGGCAAGCGTGTTGGAAATCGTAAAGCTGGATATACCGCCATATGTAGATTTTGGGATCTTAGTCGCCTCTAACGATACCTGATACAGAAGGAGGTACTATTCTATAAGGTCGGTTTATCATGGCATGAAAACAAAAATATAACTTTTTCTACCTAGGTATATTGAATATACCATTAAATCTTTGTATACATGATTACGTAATGCGAAAATTAAGTTTTTTCTCATCCAAATACAACGTGCACATGTCTAACTTAATGCCTAGTAGCGTTATCTACCAGTCACCCATCGGGCAAAACAGAAAATAAGATAAGCCAATAAAAAATTTATAAAAAACTTTTTTAAGGAAAGTGCCCTAACTGAGGAACCTCAAATGCGACACAATTAAAGTTGATATGCAGGTGAAATGCACGCCTATTTATTGCTTTTATACAAAAATAACAGGAAATTCTATTAATGAATTAAAATAAACATAAAACACGCTACTATTTAAATAACACTCGACTTATTTAAATAAAGTAAACATTATTGGTCCATAATCTTTTTGATTTTATTGAAAGAGGTTTGACTATTGACAAAAGAGTTCTAATAAAATTCGAACTTAAAAAAAGTTATGAATTATAGTCTAATTTCTTCCAATAGCCGACCACTAGAACATATAAAAAAGCGTTAGCTAATTTAAAAATAAATATAATTCATGGGTTACAACACGATATAGTTTGAGAACGGCTGCACTTTGTAAGCCGACCGCTCCAAACCAGTTTAGAACTGGGCCCATTTTTTCCAACTAAGGTCGCCTAGTCTAAGCAAAGGTATTTCGTATTGGCCATACTCGGAAGCAGATCGGTATGCCTCCGTGATTCTCAGCCATTAAAGCTTATTCTAGGCTATTACGGTCCATCACGGTGTTCGCTCAGCCATTCTGTTCTTGCGGAAGGTGTATTCATCGTGTACTGCGCCCTGATTGTTTGCTTTCACTTAGTCTTTCACTGCTGTTTTTTTTTATTATTGGCTGAACAGCTATTGTCTATTATTCGTACTAAGGTTGTGTAGCGAACAGAAGGATAACTTATTTGTAGAGAAAATATTCCATCCCTGTGACTTGTTTGTAAAGTTTTGACAACCCTAATGGCGCTTTTGGTATTTCTATCTGCCAAAGGTTGTGATTTCATCCCTGTATATATTCTAGTGGTTGTTTGTTCTGTACCTGGGTGTTAAATATGAACGTATTATATTTGTGGTTCTCCTGTGGTTTGATGTTTGGAGATAGATCTAACAAAAACCTACATTGCTTTCCTAGACCAAAACAACTTTAATCCAAATCTTGTCTTTTTTAAATGGATAGAAATATATACTTAATAAAAATGTATACATGCAAGAATTATTTCTAGTGCGTGAAACAGTGAATCTTTATTAAATCTATAACAGAAAGTCAGTCAATTAATTGTAGACCGCACGAATTCAATTCATTCTAAAAACTGGCATTCCAAAATGAATGTGCGTGTTCACATCTTTTTAATAACATAGAAATTACAATCTTTAATGAATAATGCATTGGTATTTTATAACGCATATTATATGAAATAAACAGGTCTATACATTTTGTAATGCTTAGAAAAAATACTTATATTTATGGATATGAAAGCGTTATTAAAGAACAATCACTAATGCTGTCCGGGTGTACCGACGTATGTCTATCCGAAGCTGCATAGCCCATATTAAGAACAGTAGGGAATGGGAAGCAGCTAATATGATTGTATGTAGTTAGGTACGCTATGCGATTGCAACAACGCCTACATGTAGTTATGGGAAGTCCCAGTTTTTCCCCATATGATCCCTATGTATTGAAAAAATTATGAACCCCCAAAAGAAATTTCCCTTTAAATTAGCTATGATTTTTTTTACTAGTAGGGATCATCTTCACAGTCATTTTAAGTCCACTGCTGGACATAAGCCTCCCCAAGAAAGGAGGAATTTTTCCCATAATCGCCAGAGCGCAGACTTCGCGACGGGAAAATCGGATGGATATACCGCCATCTGTCGGCTCCGATACCTTAGTCGCTTCTTTGAACACCTGGTACAGAGAGACTGTTCTACTCCATTCAAGATATTTCAACATATTGGTATCACACGGCAAGGATATGTTGAAATATCTTAATTAATATTGATATGCCTAAAAAGGTTTGAATATATATCTAATATACAGCTAATATATTATAAAGCTTTTTCATCCATTATTTCTACATGTCCAAACCATCTTAACGTTCCTTTCTATATTGTCGTCACAACATCATCTTTTACACCACATTGCTCTCTTACCACACTGTTCTTTAATCTATATCTCAAACTCACACTATACATACTTCGAAGTGCTCTCATTTGAACAGCAATTATTCTACACGCGTGCTTCTTCTGCCATACCCAACTTTCACTACCATATGTCAGTGTAAGATCAGCTATAGTTTTCAATGTATTGAAATATGATCTTGAAACCAATGCAAAAACAGCTCTTCAAATTGCCACAGCGTTATTAATGCTGAAAACATTATCGCTGTAATTAATTTGTACTAATGCAAAACAATCGTTTCTGTACATGTTTTAACTCTCATTTCAAGGACATGACTCCATAGCAAACTTATAATAGAGATTTTTATTTAACATTACGCGTTTAGTACCTACTCATAATATTCACCACTAAAGGCTTTAAAACGTGGTTTATTCTATTGTTTACATCTTTTGCTCAACGTTTCGGTTACCTTTCGGCAACTTTTCAAGATTGACAAAAGATGTTGTTACAAACAGTAGTTTTATCCTAATAAAATATAGTACATTGAAACAATTATAAGAACGTATTTATTTGATAACATTTTCAATTTTAAAAGTAATTTTTTAAATTCTTCTATTCTTGGAGAGGCCTATGTCCAGCAGTGGACTTCCGATCGCTGGTATGATTATAATTTTAAGTGTTTCGCAATTTTTATTACTTAAAAAAATAATTAATTAATAGGATCTGCAAATAAACTGCACCGACAATAATTATTGGAAATAACTATTTACAGACATTATTGCAACTTTTTCCTTTATTTTGTAATTATATTGAACTGACAAATATTGACTAAATTGATTGACATATATTTAAATTATTATGATAGTGTTAATAACAGGCCTGATGGTGGGTTTGGAGATTTTCCTATGTTATCTAGCGCATAAGATTCGGATTAACATTCATGTGATGTGATAAACTTTTTTGTTAGTTCTATTTTTGGGTGTAAAAATATATCCTATTTAACTATTGCATTTGTATCACAAGTACTATAAGGTGCCGAAACCGACAGATGGCGGTGTATTCATCTAAAACAATTCAGCATAAATACTACAGGGTGATGATGGGCATGAGCATCCTAATCGCGACGTTGCGCTATGCAATTGCACTACGTTTGCCCTGTGCGGCATTTATGATAAAAAATTACTCGCGTCTTGGGAAGCATTATGCTCAACAGTGGTTTTATAATGGCTGATATGATGTAGATGATGATAATTTGTAACACAAGTACTTTAAGCGACTTATCAGCGAGTCGGGTCAAAGTATGAGGTATTGTTTGAATGTATTATTATTTATTTTTATTTGAGTGAATGTATATTTATTTTTATTATTATTGTTGCAGGGCCGTCACAATGTTGCAGCAGATACTGCGCGACATGTGGGTGGACCCGGAAATCCTCGCCGAGCTCGATGAGACGCAAAAGCAGACTCTCTTCTGCAAGATGCGAGAGGAACAGGTAACATATCATCCACACGTACCATGAAGCTACTGTAATGGTGAACAATATTTTATTCTTCGTTATTATATTAACCCAAACTCTTAACTTTTACTAACTAAGGTAGACTAGAATAGTACCTCTCACTGCACCAGATTACGTAAGAGCGACTAAGGGCAGCAGCATCCTCGTCGCGACAGCTGCGCTCTGTGATTGCCAATACAATAGACCTGCGCGGAAATTATGGACAAAAAACCTCCTTTCTTAGAGAGGCTTATGTCCAGCAGTGGGCTTCCAGTGGCTAGTATGATGATAATGATGAAACTCTTAACTTCGCCTCCATATATGTGTTCTACCGCTTCTACATTGGGCTTTGTTATGAAGAAATGTTTGACATGATGCCCACGGCTACTTTTTATCGTGGTACCGCTCACCATCGACAGGATATTAACCCATATTTTAGAATTAAAATGGTCGCATTCCCAACGGTTTCAGAGGCACTTCCCGTGTACGCTAAGGTGGTAGAATAAGTTCTTTGCTCAGTATGGGGATATTAACTAGATAATGGTATTCCTCAAATTGAGTCAATAAGTATCGCTGGCAAGTAATTATTTTTTATTGTACAGAAGCCCTATATATTTTAATCTTTTCATGTGGATTACCTTACTCTCACCTATATCTACCGCCGCTTTTCGTTTTAAAATAGCAGTATTCGCGCGTTAGAGGCAGTGAATTTACTGAGTAATGTGGCATCTTATCTTTAAGTCACAATGTTAGCAATGCGCTAGTGATATTCTTGTGAATTTACGAGTGTCTATAGGCTACAGTAACGCTTACTTTCACGGGGACTGTATATTTATTTGTTGACCGGGTCGAATGAAAAACAAAAAAAATAAAACAAATCGAAGAAACGTTGATGAATCTAAAATATAGTTCTGCTACAATTTTATATCATGAATGCGAAATTGATTGAGTGTTAAAAGCCGTTAAAGTTTATCAACCTTAACTGATTTGGCGACGAATTATATAATTGTGACATGTGTTTGTTCATGTTGAGCCATAGACAAGATTGAGGCCTGTTGAATAGATTTATTTTACATTTTATTTGTCGATATAATATTTTATATAAAATCTAGATTACAAAACAATAATATTAATCAACTAAAAAACCGTTGAAGCGTTTACAATCTTGTAGAAGTAACCTTTTAAAAACGGAAAAGGAAAAAAGGACAGAGATAAGAAGAGATAACGTCACTGCCACAATTTTTAATGCGAGTGAGATGAAAAGACATCCCCACTTCAATCCGAAAGCTCAACACTAAAATGCCGATGTTATGTCACGGTAATTATTTATTGAATTCAATTAAAACAATGCTTAAACGCGAATAGTCAAAACCCATTCGACACTCTCAAAAAACAAGCATGCCAAATGAATACATAAAAATGGACGCGACACAAAAAACGTAATTGACTTGTACAGGTGTAGAATGTCACGCATCATCTCGTTCTTGAGCAAGATATTTTTTGAGCAAATCACGAAGGCACTCAGTGGCGCCATATTGCACTCGCGGTTAATAGCATTACTTCATTCTGATTGAGGTTTGAAGATTTTGGGTCAGTGCGGTTCGGACACAAGGTATGGCTAACATCGAACTCGAGTTTCAAACACTCACATAAATTCAGACTTGTTCTCGATTGTGATGATCGATATGTGGGCATAATGTTTATTATAATAATAATACATTTTATAATAAATTCCCACTACATCTCATACATTGACCTGACTCCGTGGTAAGTCGCTTGAAAAACTTGTGTTACGGACGTCAGACAACAGAGGAACCACAAAAATATTATTTAAATACATATATTTAACACCCAGGCACAGAACAAACAAATATATCATCATATACATATGCCTTTGTTGTGAATTGAACCCGCGACCCTTGGCGCACAAGATAGGAACTCTACTATCTGCGCTATCGGGCCTGTCAATTATGAATTTGAAAACATGTCTATCTGTTGGTCTATTACATAGATAATGAAATTGATGGATGGAAAGACATATATTTTTGAATCCTATGGGTGAACATATCTTAATTTTAAACCCGGTAAGTTATGATTTGATATTCGCGTAAATTCATCATTATCATAGTAGCCGTTGGACGTCCACTGCTGGACATAGTCTACCCCAAGTGATTTCTAATAGGAACAGTTGTATGCGGCCTGTATTCAGCACAATACTACGGTTTTAGTCATATCATCATTTGTATATATAAAAGGAGAAGTTGACTGACATATCAACTTAGGGTCAAAACTATAAGGGTTCGAGACTTGACATTTTGCACAGGGGCTTCTTTTATAAATAAAGAGCGCACTAAGAAAGGATTTTCTAGAATTGACTTAGTGGGGTACCGGTAGAGTAGAGTAGTACTTACCTCTGCACCAGGTGTCATAAGAGGCGACTGAGGTACCAGAACTGACAGATGGCGGTATACAAATCCGAAAGAGTGTAGCACATATATACAGGGCGAGAATCTTAACAGCATCTCTGCGACGAAAGCTTGCCAACACGCTTGCCCAGCGCGGCAATAAAGAGCAAATTTCCCCTGTCTTGGTTAGGTTTATGTCAGCAGTGGACTTCTACTGGTAGTAATGATGATGATGAAAGGGGTAAAACGGGGGTGCAAAGTTAGTTTAAAAGTTCAACAACTTAATATGAACGAAACTGTTCGTCTATTAAACGTCTGTCTTCGTTTCATTTTCAGTTTGCGTAAATACGATCATATTTCCCATTACCGTTTTCTTCTCGGCTGGCTTCCCATTCGAGAAGGTCGCAAAATTCGAGTTCTAACCATACTATTTTCAATACTTTTTGATCCGTACGCACCAATTTACTTAAAGGACAGATTCCAATTCCTATCTTTCTCTCACGAACGTAATGTCCGTTCTTCTAATACTCTTTCGCTCTTAACTCCTTCTCATCACTCTAGTTTTTTGACAAACTCTTTTACAGTGACAGCTATACGACTCTGGAACGAGCTTCCGTTGAATATTAAGCAATCCCCAAACAAATTTAACCTGAAACGCTGTCTCCATACTTTATTTACTGATGCTGCTTCTCTAACTTTATAACCCTATTTCTGATGTACGTTATTTTATTTATATATATACATATATATATATATATATATATTTTTATATCATATGCATTTATTGGGTTTATTTATACAAATATGTATGCCACGTTTATTTATTTTGTATATATATTGCCTGCACCACTATATATATATATATATTTTTCAGTTTTGTGTAATGGTTGACTGGGCGATAATGCTATCTGGCATTAAGTCCGCCATTTGTACATTTTGTGCAATAAAGTTGAATAAATAAAATAAAACTGCGGGGCGTTGCTAGTATATTTACAAGTCCCTACACATCACCTTCTAGAATGTTCGTGAGAGAGGTTAAATTAACCAATTATTCACATTGATACTAAAATTGTCTGAGTACTGAGTCATATAAACATAAGAACAAAGAGGTGGCAACACAGTTAATTAATTACGGAATCTCTACTCAAGCATAGCTATAAAAAGCAAACCCTTCACCGATTTCCACAGTTTTTGCCTGACAAAATTAGACATTGGCTTATTTAAATAAAATCCTAATAATGAACCAAATGACAATAGCTTTTTATCATTCGGGATATGGTGGCCTTGTCGTCTAATGACCAGCGTTAATGCCTGATTCATATCCGCAGCTTTAAATAATGTTGCAAATAAAAAACCTGAAGCGAAGGTCTTAACGTTTCTAGCACATAAGTAATTGTAAATTCACCAATATCAAGCATATATCTAATTCTATGGCAATGGATACTTTTATTTGGTAAAACTTGTACTTTGATTGCAAATGGTAAATAATAAACACAGAATCTAATTATATAGCAATATCTAGAATTGTAGTGGCGAATTTAAATGTTCTCCATAGACGGTGGCGCCACCGCATTGACCACGGCAGTGAAGTAGACTAAATTTTGACATTTAGTCTTTCATGACCAAGTTGAGAGTGCACGTCACAATGTCTTAAAACCTACCAGATTAAGAATAGACAGTCCGTCAATTATATGAATCGTCATAGCGACATCGCTACCCATATAGATCAGTTTACGCAAAATCTTCATTAACACACTCGTCAACTGAGAACAATGCAATCTTACTTAGTAATTCATAAGACTATGAACAAACTGGAATTCTTATGTTATATGCTAGCAGCGCTCCGCAGTTTCTTACGGTTGCCCATCCCATATTTATATCAGCCATAAAAAGTCCACTGAGACACAGGCCTCCCCAAGATAGGGGGATTTTTGCCAATGCTGTTTCGGTTGGATATACAGCCATCTGTCGGAACCGGGACCTCAGTCGCCCCTTACTACAACACTATACACTGATCTGATGATCTGTACACTTGGTACAGATCGAGGTACTATTCTGCACCGCCGTGGGGTGCCAGCGGAGTAAAATAGTACTGCTCAATTTCATATCACTGCAACAATTTACAATGGAGTGCCTCTTGTAATTTTCTAATCTCTTGCAGGGGGTATATATCCACCAATAGACGTCGTTAGGTTTATATGATGAGAGTTTAGATGAGAGAAAACGTTATTCTTTTTCCACAGTTGCCTTATATTTTGTTTATTAACAACAACGCATCATACACGGCATGTCGAGCTGACGAGTGTTCAGATCCCTTCATTTCCTTTTTAAGCGGACTGTAAAAGTTTAACGATGTTAAATTGCGCATTGTTACTAGGTATCTGCGTGAATCATGTATTTTACTTTGTCTTTTAGCATGATATAGACTGAGACGAGATAAAACGACAATGTCTTTTTATTGGAAAACAATTTAAACACAGTTAATCTTGATCTTAAAGAAATATTGTCAGGAGGTAAATAAATAAAAGGGAAGTGTTTGTATGATTTCTTAACAACCTTTTAATCTATATTGACAATAAATATTTGATTGATAGATTGACTGATTAATTGAGAGAAAGTCAAGGGAAAATTATTGTTAGGGAGGATTCATACTATATATGCAAAACGTTCTTCTTAAAAGAATGATTTTGTAGGTATTTTAAATGTTTTTTTGGATCCATACATTAACTACAAACTTTGTATATTACATGAATGATAAAAAGTGCCTGTGCGTTTCACATCTTTTTGTGGACAGTCCTTTACAGTTCAGGATGTTCGTAGAATTTGTAGAAAGCACTTTTCTCGAAAATCAGATATTGCATACATCTCCCTGTACTCATTAAAAAATATTATTTATTTATATAATTTATATATTTGTATTTACACATGTGCGTATCGTTATTTGTGTTTTATTATTTCCGAGAGTGAATCGCTGAATATAATAATAATAATTATTAATAATGTATGGTTTTCTTGCAGGTGCGTCGCTGGCAGATGTGGGACCAGAAAGTGAGCAAGGAAGACGATCGACCCAAGTTCCAGAAGAACGGGAAGAAACAGGTGCAGTTCCTCAAGGGCGAAGATGGTGAACCCTGGGTTGGTATAATACATTTTGTTTATTGACAAGCCCTGTATTAACTTTGGCCAATTACGGCACCAGAAAAAAAGAGGCCGGGCCGCTTATTAATGAGCGATCCTATCGCATGCTCTACTTCGTTATTACTCGACATTGAACATTATGTTATACAATTTTATTGTTCATTATCATTGATTACAAGCCTATACATACATGTCGCTTCGTTATGCTGAAATTCTTCCAAGGAACCGCAAAAACATTGTGTAGGTCGATGAATCATTGGCAAATAAACTTATTCAAATAACGATATCTGATAGTCTTCAATTTATATATTACTAGCTCTTATCCGCGGCGTCATCTGCGAGAATATCCCAAGAAAACAGTACTGTTTTACTTATAAAAGGTACTTTGTATCCTTCCATGTAAAATTCCTCAAAGATTCGTTGAATGCAAGCATGAAACGTTTCAATGATATACTAACAATTATTTATAATTTTAGTTGTTGAAAGTTGTAATCGGATTGAAATATCATGATTAGATTAGCTTTTACCCGATAGCGCGTCTTAAAATTGCTCAACTTGCTCTTGGGTCTATGTATGTTTTATCTATATTGTAAATTTTAAGAGTTTGGTTGATTAGATAAAGCTTGAAGAGGTAGAGCATATGGTAGTGATCCTGTCTTACGCGCTAAAGATCGTGGGTTCGATCCCCACTCAGGACAAATATTTATATGATGACATTTATATTTGTCCTCTGTTATCGAATGTCTTTTACACGAGTGATTTATGCGACTTTTCACGGAGTCAGATCAATATATGAGATGTTGTGGGAATTTTAATATATTTTTTATTTATTATAATATGGCAAAACCGCTCTTTTAAGAGCGAGCACGATTAATGTGCCCAAACTGTATTAGGCAAATAGACTTCATGTCTTTTAACAAAAAACACAAAACTTTTAGCTTCAAGTTGTGGCTCGCGTGAAGAATTTTTTTTTTATTTTATTATATTAAACATGAAAAAAAAATGTAATTCCAATATATATTTTTTATTGAATTACACTTTTGTCGAAATAGACAATTATTTTGGTTCGTTAATCGTTAACGTTTCAGAATGGACAATTTAAAAAATATTTACATATTTTTTTGTTATATAATTTTCTTTGAATGTCACGTAAAACTTTTATTATGTATGATGTACGTACGTGGTTAATTACGTCGGTGTTCATGGACTGCTCATATTATTGCGTATTCCATTTGTTTAATGGAATTGTACTTCTTAATTGCTAATTCGACAGGTGTTTTATTAATGACGTTTATTTATTCGAACCAAGAACGCTCCTTTGTTATTGTCTAAATACACAAAAGTTGACCCATTTGCGAGATACATACTTAACACGTCAATGCCATATAGTGACTATTAGGCTAAATAATGTATGACACTGTAAGTATAATGCATGTAAGTGGTTCTACTACCTACTCTAACTTCTTCTAAAATCATTACTTGTCCTAATACCTATTGACCTTCATGTTAAACCAAGGCAACTTATTGAACGTAAAAACAAACAATTGAGAATAGTACCTCTCACTGCACCAGGTGTCGTAAGAGGCGACTAAGGTTCCAGATCCGACAGATGGCGGTATATCCATCTGAAACTGTGCAGCTTAAATGCTTAGGGCGGGGCTAGGAAACAGCATCCTATCGCGAAAGCTGTCCTCTGCGATTGCCAACACCTTGGAAAGGTCGTGGGTTCGAGCCCCCCCCCCCCCACAGAACAAATATTTATTTGATGATATCAGGTGATGACGATCACGAAGCACTTGAATTACGGGTAACAAATGATAGAGAATCTATACTATAATATTATACAGCTAAAGAGTTTGTTTGTTTGAACGCGCAAATTTTAGGAACCGCCGCTGGTCCTATTTAAAAAATTATTTCAGTGTTGAACAAAAAATAAGGTCACTTTCCTGCGCGGACGAAGTCGCGGGCATTGCTCGTCATTAATATAATACTTAAACACGTATATTTAATATCCAGTCACATAACAAACACAAATATTTGTCATATAAGTTATGTGTCTTGGGTGGGAATCAAATCTACGACTTTTGGCGCACATGATTTGATCGCTACCAACAGCACCATATGACCTATCATAAGTTCCTCGTATTTTGAAGTCAGATCAACGTATGAGATGTTGACTGGGAGAAAGTATTAGCCATTAAAATAGAAAAATACATGACATGGAATTGTTAGAACCAAGTCAAAGATCTTTATTTAAATAGGCCTGGCCTATCAGAACTTTAAATCGATAAAAATTAAAGACACACCTAGATTTGCTAATTAAAATTGACCAAGGATCCTGAACCCCTAAGAGTCATTTCCACTAATAGGTCATTGAGTGTCTTACTTTAATAATAGTCTGCCGGCACCAGACGGGTCTTATAACTAAGTTTGTAGGTTCTTTACTCAAGCCCTCAGAAAGCAACTTGCAGAAAAAACTGATGACGAGAAACTTATTTACAGTAACCACATTCTTTGCAGGTGTGGGTGATGGGGGAGCATGCAGATGACAAGTCGATAGAGAGCATATTGGCTGAGGAAGCGCGGCAAAGGGCGTTGGCGCAGGCTCGTGAGGAGGCACACCAACTGCGCAAGTCCGTCGAGAAGGAGCTCACGCAACTCATCGAGTACAAACCGCTTGATTCGCTGGAACAGGTACGATGACATCAGTTTAAACAAATAAATAAAATGTTACTGTCTATTTGTAATTCCAAATTAACAGCCTTTCACTAATTCGATTTCCCACCCAGGACAAATATTTATATGATGATATTTATATTTGTTCTGTGTCTGGGTGTTAAATATATGAATTTAAGTAGTATATTTGTGATTCCTCTGTTGTCTGATACCCGTAACACAAGTGCTTTAAGCGACTTATCACGGCATCAGGTCAATGTATGAGATGTTGTGGGAATAAAATAAATGCATATTAATAATTATTGATTTTAATTAATATACTCATATATAAAAGGAAAAGCTGATAGACATAGGCAGGGCCTAAACTATAAGGGTTAGAGACTTTAAATTTTGCCTAGGGGTTTCTTTTATTACGTTGGAGAGAACTATGAAACGATTTTTGAAATATCACTCTCTGAAGGGGTAAAACAGGGGTACAAAATTAGTATAAACTTATTCTGTTTTTGAAGTTACTCGAATGATATATTCAATATAAAGGTTTTGCGTTATTTAAAACAAAAGGATTGAATTTGAATTGATTGAAGAAGTCAATTAGAACGTGTAAAATATTTTTTGAAAATCATTCCTTGAGAGGGTAAAAGGTTACACCCATTACAAACATGCTTGTGATTAATATTTGGTTTAATATGTATTTAAGTGACTTATCACGGAGTCAGCCAATGAATATGCTGATGTTATGTAAAAATCATGATGATGGCATAAAAACAAGTACACGTTTTCATGAGCTTCTACCCACCCCAAGTAAAACTAACACGGAATGGGTAGACTAAGAGTTCTAACTATAAAAAGGAAAATAATAGTTATTAAGTTAGTAATAACAGTCTTTTACCGTCTAACGTAAGTTAAGTGTTTTATTGTTCTTCTAAAATGTTGCGGCTATCTCACCAAATCTACAATCTATAGACAGTCAGAAGATAAATGTAAATATCAAGTGAAATTGAGTGGCAGATATGATTTCACATATTTCATAATTGATTGCAATGCAGAATGTATCTACCGAAATTCAGATATTCAAAATATTTTAAGAAGTGGTTAAAATGGCTATGGTGTTAGTTGCTGACGTCATCTGGTACCACTGCTAATTTATATATATGTAAAATTATCCTTATTTCCCAGGGTTTAGGTTTTTTGTTCACATTTTTATTATTTTGGAAAGATTAAAAAAAACTAAGATCCACAGATAATTTGTTTTTTTTTAAATCTGGAAATCGAGGTATTTAACGCCCGATTGACAGATATCGTTTAAAAAAACCTTTATTCCGAATCATGTTATTTTTTTTATTAATAATACTCGTATTCACTGTTCATGTCAAGGCTTGCCTTATAATTGTGGCTTGCCACATCTTGTGAGATCAGCCAGGTTTAAATAAAAATGTGAATAAATAGAGTCGTATAACAAACAATTCTACCAACTAATTATTCTGATTTTCAGAAATTCGATCTATCCCCGAAAAGCATCGATCCCCTCGAAGACAGCCTGGAGATATACTGCACGGTGGACGAGCTTAGGCAACGTATTGAGGAGCTGGAGCCAGAGGTGAAGCTGTCCGAGAAGGCAGAGATTAAGCTGGACAAAGAGGATTACGGGGATGGTATGAAACTCAAGAACACGCTGCACTTCAACTTCATCGAAGGCAAGAGGGATGTGCTGCAGGTCTGTCTAATAAACATACAGATTTTTTAGATTTTTCGGACGAACCTAGTGCTGGACGACTCAGGCGTCAATTCCAGCGCCACCGAAAAAAGAGGGCGGGGCCTCTCATAGATGAGAGGTCCGATGCCCGTATTCATCCTGCGTGCCCCGCGGTCGCGACCGCGCGCTCAGCGCGGTCGCGCCCGCAATGGCTCGCGAGATTTGAGCGGGACCGACGGCGCGTCCGAGGGCACCTCTAGAGGCTCGACCTAGGCTCGGCCGCCGTCGTTGGGGTTGAATTTATTATGAATTGTAGCAAAAGAGGACGGACAGATTGTGCCCAACAGCCCTAGGGCTGTCGGTTATCGCTCGTAGGGGCAGGGACTTCACGCGTTCGCCGGCGAACGCGGTGTACTGCTCTGTTGTACGAGTGCATGTGGAGTGTAAGTGATTGTGTTGTGCCAGTAAGAGGGCGAGGAAGGGCTGCGATTTTCGCGGTTATATCATCGGGAGGGTCATCTAAGACGTGACGCGGTCTACGGCATCGGGCGCGGACGTTTTTCCTTGCGACGTATTTCGCGGACTTGGAAATTAAAGGGTTAGAGTGATTTGAGGCCCCGTCGAAGAATCGACGCGACGCTTCTTTCATGAACTCGCGAATCGTGGGAAGATCGAGATCGTGGTGTAAGCTAAGATTACGGATGTACCACGGGGCGTCGGTGGCCCTGCGCATGAATTTATTTTGGACCACTTGAAGGGATTTGATATGAGACTGGGCCGCGTGAGCGAATACGGGGCTCGCGTAAGTCATCACCGAACGGATGCAGGCCTTGTAGATAGTCCTCTTGTGGCGGAGGGACATCTTACTTTTACGGCCGATGTAATAATTGAGTCTACCTAAAATATAGGCGGCCCTATTTCTGACTATTTTTATATGAGGTCCGAACGTCATGCGTCGATCCAGTGTGACACCTAAGTATTTAACTTTATTTACCCAGGGGATGGGTCGATCGAACAGTTTGTACGCCCCCACGTCGCGGCGCATGCTGTTAGCACCGTGCCGATTTGATCTCGAGAAATGCACGGCTGCACTTTTCTCGGGGTTTATTTCGACACGCCACTTGCGAAACCAGTCGCCGAGTACATTGACCGCGCGTTGGAGGCGATTGTAACTGAGGGAGGGATTGCGGTAACGGCCCGAATCGTACAGGGCCGTATCGTCCGCGAACAGGGCTAGCTCTACGCCCGGGGACCTGGGCATATCGTTCGCGTAGAGCGCGAATAGGAGCGGAGAGAGCACGGATCCTTGGGGGACGCCGGCTGAAATGGGGTGTCTGCTGGAGTAGAAGGGGCAAAAAAAAACAATAAACATACATTTAAATAAAAAGAGATTATGCAAAAGTCGTACCTCATTTTCACCTATTACTACCGCTAAGCAGCAGTGTGCGCATTGCTATTTCCAGGTTTGAAGGGTGATATATTTGAATCACAAGGTTGGCAACGCGCTAGTGATTTCTTTATGATATTACGAGCGATAAATATATAATAACCAAGGCCCATAGGTCTACGTAACAATAATCTTAAACAATAATAAACAATGTATTGTGTTATCATTTTATTATTTGAAAGCTATTTGTAATTATGTTTTAGCTGTTAACAGATATAATTGAATTTGAATCCTCTTTTATTTGAAACTATTAACAAAAGTCAGTTATACAGACAATACAAAAAAAATTGCCTGTATCTCCCTAACGTTAATTGAATTTCTGACCGTAGATGTCACTAGTGGCCCGCTCTGGCTTCGTCCAGGTATTGTCTGTTACGCCTGTTACGTTGCGAGTTTTGATCTGTTTGTTTGACATTGACAAGCAAAGTAGAAGTAGTAGAAGAAGAGTAGAAGAAAAGTTGTTGTATCGGACATGTAAGTCGCTGTAAGCTCGCCGTTTATGACTAGCAGCGCTCCGCGGTATCATTCATATATTTCCCTATCTTGTAACAATATAGGGCGAAAATATTACCTCTGTCTGTCACTTGCTTATAATGCAATGTTCTATTCATGAAAGAGTTTTTGTAAGGTTTGATAAGTTCAGTAATTTATGATTTTCAGTAATTTATGTTCAGTTATTACAAACGTACATAAACACAAATGATATTAGTCTTAATTTTAAAATGTGTATGGTTAGGATCTTGGCATCCCCAACAACGGCGACGGTGTCAGCAACCGTGTGGCCGCGTGGGAGAGGCGGGTGGCGGCCGCGCGCGCCGGTGACATACTGCGAGGGATTCGCGCACGACGAGCCCGCACGCTGAGAGACGCTCAGCTGCACGCCCACGATGATGACGCCGCTTGGCGGGAGCAGGGTAAGGAATTCTAAACTTCATACCAAAAAACCACAGGTCTTGGTTGTCCTATTGCTATTGCTATTGCTATCCAATTTAGTCATGAAAACTGGTAAGATCCTAGTGAAAGTTTGATCCAGATTAGCTTATTTATTTTCAAGTTATGACATTTCAGGTTTTTTATTCCCGTCGTCGAACGTAAACGGCTGGATATAGATATCAGCAAGAAGGAAATTGTAGTACCGGGTGTCGTTAGAGGCGACTGAGTTACCGAAACCGATGCGGTATAGTTGAAACAGTGTAGCTTAATACAATAGGGCAGAAGTGAGCAGCAGCATTCCCGTTGCGAAGCTTCACTCTGCGATTGCTAGCACGCTTGCCCAGCGCGGCAATTATGGACAAATTCTCTCTTTCTAGGGATCCTCTACGTTCAGCAGTGCTTTTGCTGTGATGATGAAAGGGGAATTCCTCCTGTAATTGTTGCGCTGGTAAGGCGTAACGGTATAGTACTAACTGAGGTGTTATTTCTCAGAGCGCAAGGCAAAGGAGGCGGAGGCAGCGATGCGCGAGATTGCACGCGCCGCCCGCGAGGCGCACCGCCGCAGCGCGAACGGCGCCGGCGACGCGCCCGACCTGCCGCACTGTGAGACTTCATTATTTACATACATCTCATACATTGTCGTGACTCTATTAAAAGTTGTTCAAAGGGATTTACTATTTTAGAAAAACGTATTACTTTCGCTCAAATACTACTCAAAAAAGAATCTTTTGGCATAATACAGGTTTCGCAAAAAAATCCCGCAACATCTCATAATTGTCTTATTTCCGTGATAAGTCGCTTAAAGCATTTGTGTTACCGACATCAGACAACAGTAGAAACAGAAATATACTTACTTAAAAACATCCAGACACAGAAAAAACATAAATATCAATATTTGACCTGGATGGGGATCCTTGGCGCACAGGACTCTAGATCAGGGCCCGTCAAGCATATGTTTTACTTATCGTCATTGCCTCAGTTCTAACCTTACCAGCAAATTCGTTTCAGTTCACTCTACATTTAATATATGTTTAAGTAGTTTCCAAAACAATAGTTTGTGTAATGATACATTTATCAAGTATAATTTTGTCAAACGTTATTTTTTAAATTAAATTTGTTTTTTTTTGGCAAAAGATTGGACACCGTACTATGTATATCAGACCATAGCAGAATCATAAATAGACCATAAAAAACACATCATTGATCACCCAGACAGAGTAAACTCAGTTATTCGCCATACTAACGTTCGTGGTGGGTGAGGATCGAACCTACGGCCCTGGGCGCACAAGATTCGGTCTTCGCGCAGAAACTGGAATATAACCCCTTAGACTCTTAATGTTTCTGTTGAAAGACAATGCAATACTGGCAATATTTATGTTGACAATACTTAGTTATTAAGTTGGTATTACTGTTTCGTTTTTTTTATTCTTACTTGTCAATTATATTAACTGTATTAACCTTGTGAACTGAGAACGCTTAAATAAAAGTTAATTTTCAATATACCAATTATTTTACTATTAACATCGTAACAGTTTCTTATAATTTTTGTTATAGTGAGCCATTATTATCTACCTACTATAGGTAAATGGCGGGCGGGTTGACAAGATTTTATCTATACGCGCGACGGTCGAACAATATATTGCTTACACATTATATGGATTGGATATACCTCCATCTTGTGATTTAAGAATAGCGCCTTCCTCTCTACCAGGTATCATAGAGGTATCGGCTAAGTTACCAAAACCGACAAATGGCGGTATATCCATCCGAGACAGTATAGCTCAAATGCATAGGGTGGGGATGGGCAGCAGCATTTCCGTCGCGAAAGCTGCGATCTACGATTGCCAACACGCTTGCCCAGCGTGGCAATTATGGGCAATATTCCCTAACGGAGTGGCTTATGTTTAGCTGTGGACTTCCAATGGCTGTAATGGTAATTAGTTTCATGAAACGATAACAGCTTTTACTTAAATTCAGAAAAAGGGTTTTGATAGATGAACCATGATCCAGTCAGTCCACGTTGGTCACGTCATGTCATTTTGCTTTCAGCTGGGAAACCACCAAGCAAAGAAGCTGTGCTGGAATGGTTCAGGACAAAGGAGCTGAAGAAGGGAGTCGGGCTAGACGAGAACAACAAACCAGCGGAATGGTTTCACGGTACGTTTACATCTCCTTTCCTTTACATGCACACACTGATTGGTACAACTGGAGTGTTTTTTTTGTTATTCTTATATTGCTATTTGCTATCTATATATTTAACATAATGGAAGACGCAGGCAGCTGTAACACATTTTAATACTAGCACAGCTGCCGACGATAACTCTTACATGATTGTATTTTATATTCATATGTATTGATTATGTCTGGATTATGTAAAGAATATTATTATTATATTTATAGTACGCCATATAATGTATAATGGGTTCGATCTGTATGTATTAACTGGAACTAATAGTTGGCTAAAAGTAATAGTTGGCTTATATATTTCTCTTACACTGTTTCTTTTTAGAATCTAGTGAAATAGAATCTAGGGACCTTTTACAAAGTTTATCTGTATTGGTACTTCACTCTTACTTATTTGTACCGTCAAATAGCAATTTTTGCATTACTGTCCGGTTCGAAGGGTGAGAGAGGTAGTGAAATTACTAAATATAATTGTGAAAATAAAACATAATCCTATATTCATCACACCAAAGGCATAACCTACTGGAGTGTTATAATCTTGTAAGTGATATAATCTTGATTAGATTATTATTTTTCCGTGCCGTGTGGTTCCACCTCCTGTACCAGGTGTCGTAAGAGGCGAGTAAGGAACCAGAACCAGCAGATGGTATATCCATCTGAATAGGCGCAGCTTAACTGGGCGGGGGTGTCGCGAAGTTGCGATCTGCGATTATCACCACGCCTGCCCAGCGCCGCAATTATGGTCATAAATCTCCCAATCTTGGGAAGGCCTTTGTCATGGAAGAGGGAGCGGGGTGAAACCGTGGAGCGCTGCTGGTAACGTATAAATTTGTTCGCTCTCTAGGCCTGATCACGAGGTCTGAGGCGGAGCAAGTATTGTCCGGGCAGCCGGCTGGCAGCTTCCTGGTGCGCATCTCGGAGCGCGTGTGGGGGTACGCCATCTCCTACCGCGAGCGCGCGCGCTGCAAGCACTACCTGGTCGAGACCGAGGCCGGCTACCGCCTGCTGGGCGGTGGACAACGCACTCACGAGACGCTAGGTAGGTATTACCTAATAGAGACAGTCTTGTGTCGCAATACAGATATAGATCACATGCATAAGCCCGGTGGCGCAGGTAGTATTGATCCTATCTTATGCGCCTAGGTTCGCAGGTTCGATCACCGCCCAGGACAAATATTAATGCGAGGAATATTGTGTGTCTGGGTGTTAAATATGAATTTAAGTATTATATTTGTAATTCGTATTAATTAGTAATAATTTAAGAATTAACTAAATCCGCAGGATCACGCTGTACACAGACTGCATACAACCGGTTCTATTAGAGATTACTTGGGGTAGCCTATGACCAGCAATGGACGTCTTATGACTGATATGATGCTGTTTTATAATTCTTCTGTTGTTTCATATCTGTGACACAAGTGCTTAAGGTAACTTGTCTCGAAGTCAGAACAATGTATGAGATGAAGTGTACATTTATTATTATCAAATGTATATTCTTACTTCCTTATTCTCATCTTCCCTTACGCTATGCGGTCGCGCTGGAGTTACAATATACCCCGGGTATTTTGTCCATGAGCGGTGTTTGTATGCGTGCATACTTTATCTGTAAATTGTCTTCAGTACTCTTTTATTTGTGATTCGCCATTTCCTCCTTAAATTGATTAAATGGCTGATATTGTTATATATATTAATTAATGAAATAGAAAAAAAATATTTATTTGTCCACAGCTGATCTAGTTAACTACCATAAGACGGTGGCGATCACAGAAAGCGGGGGTGAACTCCTCAAGGAGGCGCGCTCACCCGCCGCACCCCCCGCCTGCCTGCGCGCGTAGCGCGCCCTCACACTCAGCGCACTTCGTAGCCACATCATAATTGACTACGCGTCTATCGTGTGCTACGGATGACATGCGTCTGCTATAAGTTCCAATCGTCCGATATGAATATGACAAGCGTCTATTACGCGCACCATATGTCTGCTACGTGTGCTCAAACGACTGCTACGCGTGGTCATGCGTCTGCTGCGCGTGGTTATGCGTTTGCTACGCGTGGTCATGCGGCTGCT
>JACJUM010005601.1:14088010-14139014 GCA_020976665.1 Heortia vitessoides
CTGCTGCGCGTGGTTATGCGTTTGCTACGCGTGGTCATGCGGCTGCTACGCGTGGTTATGCGTTTGCTACGGGTGCTCATGCGACTGCTACGCGTGGCCATGCGTCTGCTGCTCGTGGTTATGCGTCTGCTACGCGTGGTTATGCGTCTACTGCGCGTGTCATGCGTCTGCTACGCTAGCCATGCGTCGTTAGCTACGTCCATACCGTGTGCTACGGGATTACTAACCGTTTGTACCAACACAATATTCTTTCGCTAAACGGTAACTTAACATCGTGTTTAGTTCATAGACTAGAGATGACGGCTGCATGACTTATCGCATAGTGAGCAGCGCCATGAATGCCACCTGACTCATTTCTAGCTTAAAGTCGCGCTGGCTACTTAGTAACGTTGCTATACGTTTTTTTTCATGTAAACTCTATCGAAAGAGCTTAAAGGACGAAATTAAACAATCAATGTTGCTGTTTTTCGATCGATATTAAAAAATAGCAACATGCTATATGTTACTTTATTGTAATAAGTCATTTTAGTGTAAACATTAGACCTTGATGAGTTCGATGTAACTTAATAAGATTTAAATTAATATTTTCGTAATTATAATCAAAATTTATTGTAAAATAAACTATGTTATCCGAATAAGATGCAGCGTTGTGTAAAATCGATACTATGCACTCTGAAGTGTCTACAACTTGTACTATTATAAATACATAAAGGGACCATTTATCCGTGTGTTACACTTGTACATCAGTCAATGTTAGTCATTAAGTTGTAATCTTTTGTATATTGTACGCGTAGGCTAAGGACACACATTCGAATATTGTAATCGTCCCATTTAATATTGTCGTTACTTGCAAATTACGTCACAAAGTCGATTTGACAAAATGTTTGATCATGCAATCGTAGATACCTAATATACTTGTAAGCTAATGGTTTTACCGGTTAAATTAATTTGGAATAAATACTCAAACGTACAATGCAAGCATTTTTTAATACCGCAAGTGACTCATTGTATATTGTAGTCTAAAATTTTGTTACGTTGTTAATTGAAAAATACTAATAATAAACACTTAAGTTGGTAGATCTTCTTAAACAAAACTGTCAAATGTACACAATGAATTTAGCACTCAAGCACTAGTGTTTTGAGTATAATTTCGGTTAGAATATTTTGAAAGATTTGGGTTTGGTTGATCTATCACTTTGTGAGTATGACTGAAGAAGGATATGACTAATTCTGAACAAAGTAATCATGGTTAGTATTACAGCTATATTATGTCTATGATGCATGTCTTGTTATGTAATTATGCCATGTACAGTCAGCATCATAAGTATATGAATACTTTAGTACTTCACCTAAGTAAATACAGAGACAAGGTGCGATGTGCTAATCTTCTTTTGATGCTGACCATACCTATTCAACTATTTAAAAATTTAAGTTAATAATAAACTATATTAGATGCATGTTCATTGTTAAGAAACCTCCTACTATAAATCGTAAATTCTAGAAATACAAAAGACGTTGTATATTAATAAGAAATGTTCCAATAGACATTGCAACTGATGTTATATTAGAAACACGTTATAAGTTTACCGTAACGGAAAGCATGTAGAGGTTAAAGAATGCTTGTTAATGTTACACGCAAGAATAATGCCACCTAGTTATTCGCAGCGCTTGCTTTCACTTCGGTTTATATAAGTGGTGCTATTCAAATAATATAAATAATTAAGATAATAAACGCAACACGTCACATTTAAATCAACACAATTGTTAAAATGTTACGAAGCTGTTCAAGACAAATCTCATCAATGTTGACAAATATTCCAAGGTGGTTCTTATAATGAAAATATTAAGATGTTTTAATCATCTATATAAATTTGTAGAGAGTTAAAACATCTTTATTTATTACATTATGAATATAACAGTATTTTATACTTGTAACATTAATGTAACATGTTTAATTGGTTAATCAATTATTTGACTTTTTGTGACCTATGCGTTCGCATATATCCTCGATTGATCTCGCTTATTCAATATTCTGATAAGAGAACACCACTTAATGCATTTTATTGAACTAGAATAAAGAGTTATTACAATGCGTATTATTTGACGAGACACTGAATACTACATATTTAAGAAGTATTCAGTTATAGATAGTAGATTCTTTACAAAATATTCCGGGTTCGTACACTAAGTGTGTTTGACTTGTAACAAATCATTGCCAAGTTTGTCAAACCATTTTATTTCAAAACAAAACACAACACAAACGAAACGTTTGAGCGTCTTTTGTAATTTATTTTGGAAATACAAAAGAATGCATGCAATTATTTCGGTTCTAAATAGTGAATTCAAAACTACGTGTTTTCGTCTCCTTATTTTTGAACGACGAGAAAGAACAACAATCTTAAGCGTTCTATTTTAATAGTTTAAATTTATTCAACGATCTTAAGTGTTTTGCTATCTATAGTTTAAATGCGAGTGAGAAAGTGATAAAATCTGCCCGCAGATAATACGCATTGATGAAAGCAGCCTAAGTAAGAACAAACCTTAGCATATTAAGGCTCTTAGTTATTTATTGTGATTGTACGTACATGCATAAACATGCCTTATTCCTAATCGGATTGGCAGTGACAATTGAGCGCCACTTTACCAGGTCAATTTGGGAAAGTGGGCAAACTCTCACTTTTCATTTCGTGAATTTCGGACAGGAATTAAAGTTTATAGCCAATTATAAAGTGGGTATTGCTTATTGAATGTAAAATTAATCGTAAGAATAAAAATTGAGTACGTATTCAAACTAAATTGTCTGCTTCAGTAATCTTACATGCGTTTGTGAAATGGATGCATAGAAACCAAAGTGAAATTCTGAATTGGAGACCTGTATTCAAGATGGTGGCCATGCCATGTGGTTAGATTAAACGGCATCGTGGAGGCAGTCGCCCGCTCTATGGAGTTTCTGTACCATAGTCAATAAATGTACTGCCAATTGTATTTTTTGTTTTAATTATACCCACACCTGATTAACTATGAAATCTTCGAAGCAGCCGTAGAACGTTTACGGACAGAAGCCTCCCCAAGAAAGGGGGGACTTTTGTCCATAATTTTCGCGCCGGACTGGCGTGGTGGTAATCGCATAGCATAATTTCGCGACGGGAAAGCTGCCCAGTGCCCATTCCCGCTACTTTGTATTTGAGCTACTCTGTTTCGCGTGCACAAACTGCCATCCGTCGGTTTCGGTACTACAGTCGCCTCCGACGATTTCTTATTTACGGATTAATACTCTACAATATAATTACTTACATTTGTAACTGTAGAAAATTATTGCCATAAGGTTGATGATATTATCCATACGCAGTTTTCTACCATTGCTTTTTAAATTATCATTTATTTAAACGGTCGTCTTTTCTTTTCTTGCTTTTTTCTAACCTTATCATAATGACAAAAGAAATATCGTCAATAGTTAGTTTCTACAATGAATAATCGAAGTTTAGCGAAAGCTGACAAAGAATGATATTGTAAAACATGTCAGGGTTGCCACTTTAGTCAGTTCTATTATAATTTTTTTTTATCTTTATTTACAACAATCCGTCTCCTCCATGGGACATTAAGCAGTACATGGATATAAAGTATGTGTCACACACTTCTTGGACATGCAGTAGTACTACTGTGTTCGGATTAAGTGTTTTTTTTTTTAAATATTATACCATGTCGACAAACAAGCATACAGCCTGCGTGATACTAAGCGATACAGCAGTCATTAAACTCTCCTTTTAACCCAACCCTTTGTATGAGCTCTCCTTCTATTAAACTTAAGACTAAGGTCTTTTAAAAGAAAATACATGCTCAAATTTAAATTTAGTATTTATTTAATTTAACGCTTTACATATTTACAAAAACTCACCCTATATATGTATAATATTTCATGAAAATCGAATAACAATTACATAAGTAACTAAAATCAACTAAATAGAAATACCAACCGTTATCAAATATTGATCAATAAATTATTTTAGTACAATATGTGCCATCGATTAGATTAATATGGTGTAAAGATGATGTTGTGACAACAGCAGAGACAGGAATGTTGAGATGGTTTGGACATGTAGAAAAGAATGGATAATAGAATAGGATCCTAACCAGATAGAAGAGGTTTAGACAAAGGGCCAGGTCAGAGGTAACTAGCGTGTATGAAAGGACTTATGCGATTGATGGAAGCGAGAGAGGTAAGTCAAGTTTGTAGCAAGTGGAGATCCATATTCTCTGCCTACCGCGATGCGCACAGACGTATATGTGAATTTATTAATTGGTGCCATCGTTTTTCACGTGTTCATTAATAGGTACCTCTAAAAAACGAATATAATTAATACTGACCTATAATTATGATATTGATAAATATAGTGCAAATTTTGAAAATTGTAGGTTTGATAAAATTTTACAAAATGACATTACCTATTTACGAGTTTATTACAGATTTCTAATAGTAATCATTGGTAAATTATTATTATTTTTATATAATCATTAGTCATCCTAATCCAAACAGTCTTCATTACATCATACTTATATTAGTTGATTACAGCAACGTTTTCTATTTTTGTTACTTTTTTTCAGTACCAAATTTAAAATCTTAAAATATAATCAGGTAGATAAAAGATCCAACCTATAAAACTCACGATAGATTAATAGTGTATTCTGTGCTAGTATTTTTGCTAAATACATAATGTTTGGTGTTTTTTCTAAATAATCTTGAAATGATTAAAAATATAAAATATTTGATAAATAAATAAAATTGTTATACTATATATCTTTCTAAATCCGAGGCATGATTAAGAATCTTTATGTATGTACAAATATATGTATGTACGTATGTATAAATATAACACGAAAATTAGTAATAAATATAAATTATAATATGCTGCCTAATTTTATATAACGTGAAAAAAAAAAGTTTCGCCTTCGTTATGAAACATTGAAACGTTTTCAACCGATTAAGTCCTTTTTTGTAAATAACAAATATAACCTTAGAATGTTTGAGTTGGTATATTATTGTTTGACCTAAAACGACTGTGTTTTAGGTTGTATTGATACTCCCTCAAAAAGTTTATTACAACCATATTAAATAATATAATAAAATAAATATAAACAGATTATTTCAATCTTAATAAATTGAACCACTTATCAAAGAAATTTACTTCCACAACTGTTCTGCTGTAACAGAAATAAGCCCAAACAATCTGACAAAGAAAATTGACTTTGCGATAAGCGACGTTTATACTTACTTTCATATGAAATCAAATAAAAGTTGTTACTTTAAATTAAAATTTTATAGGCAATTTAATTTTAACAATCAAATTTTACTTTATTTGTACAACTGCTCTGAAAGGTTTAACTATAATTTTTATTTACTTGAAACAGCTTGTTCACTTGGGGACAAATATTGCGTCAGCTGTTACTTAAAGTCCAACTAATGCCACCCTTCTCAGTGCCAAAATTACCATCACGCATGGCTACATCACGCACGGAACAACCTATGCAAGAGAATATATTGACTAGACTTGCAACGTTTTTAGAAAACAGTATATGAATACTTTTTATTACTAAATTTACTTTTTACAAGTATTCTGTTGGAAGGGTTAAATCACAAGAACAGGATGGAGATAGGAGCAGATGATGTCATCGCCTAAACGCAATGTGCGCGAGTGAAATGGCGAGATATCTTCAGTTCCGTCCGACGACTCTCATACTAAAGTGCCGACTACTAACTTATTTCTTTATTAAATTATTCTTTATTATCAATTTTCAAGCTGATGGCACATATAAATTTATCTACTGTATAAATAATAGTTGTACCCTAACCGTATAAAACAACTATTGGTATAATATATGTTCGTATTCACGTATACTCCATACTATAGTCAACTCTATTAATTAGATACTAAGTTCAAAATTGCTTCAGAAAATTTTACATATTATATTAGGTTCATCCGTGTATCTAATGCTTCGATAACAAGCAAGCAACGACCGCTTAAATGAAGTATATAGAAAAATAATGGCTACTTCGAAAAATAAATTAAGTACGTATTTAGAGTTAATAAATAAAAAAAAGCAATAGAAATGCTCAACAAGTAACAACACTCACAAAACGTCTGAATTTAACCTTATTTATTCTGATTCCTTATAACAATTTCCAATTGTTAATTCTTAATTATCTTTTTTTTCAGTAAACGAAATTTTAGGTATTTCACGCTGGTGTTAAAAAAATAAAAATCGCCTCTCTCTCTATGCAATGTAAAAAAATTGGCAATTCAATATATTGACAAAATAGATTTAAAATTAATTATTGTAATAGCGAAATTCAGGCGTTTCGAAATGTACACAGACTACGTCAAATTTATTATTGATTCAGAATGTGATATTAGTGTGATGGCATTCGGTTAGTAGAAGTACGCGGCGCGCCAGGCGCCAGCGTCCCGGCGTCACATGAACGGCAAATTCGTGGGCGTGCGCGCGCCCTGACATACCTCCGCCACTCGGTGCTGTGAAAACAATGCGTTGGTAGACATTATTATATTAAACAATGGTCCCTCGGTTTTACCCACAGTTTCACCCCATTACCATCAAAATACAGTCATAAATATAGCTTATATTATTTTATGATAATGTAACGTTTCATTAGTGAATATTTTGTAAGATCAATCGAGTAGTTTTTGAATTTATCTGCAAAAACTCACAATAATATATATTGTGCCGCCTTACTTATAATATAGCCTATGTTATTTGGTGGAAATGTAGTTTTTTAATCGTAAAAAAAAATATTTCAAATTGGTCGAGTAGAGTTGAGTTATATCGTTACAAACAAACGAACAATCAAATATTTTTACTTTATAATGTAGTCTGTAACATAAGATATGTTACACAGACTATACATATACATAGAAATGCCTTTTTTATGGTAGACATTCATTACAACTCTTGGAAAGTGGACAAGTTATTTTGCATTCTGAAAATATTCTGGTGCTACTTGTATTGTATTATTGTTATATTATAATATTATACGTATATGCTACTATTTTCGAAAACACAAAGTTCCCGTGGAATAAACCTGGTTTCTTATTTTTCTCATATTTTCTTATACATCAAGTATATTTGGCGTGACCATTATATTTTATGAACCGTGAAGTACCGGCAGAATAGAATTATAGTAACTCTTACTGCACCCGGTGTCGTAAGAGGCGACTGATGGCGGTATATCAATCCGAAACAGTGCAGCTCAAATGCACAGGGTGGGAATAGGCAGCAGCATCCCCGTCGCGAAATCTGAGCTCTGCAACACTCTTACCTAGCGAGGCAATTATAGGCAAAATTCCTCTTTTCTTAGAGAGGTCGAGCAGTGTACTTCCAATGGCTGGTAGATGATTATGATGACTATATTTCACTTCGTTCGTACATACCGAGTCCCACGTGGAGTTATGATGCATTGGGGGTTTCTTTGCTTTCTTCATAGGACTGTTACTTGCTGTAAACGAATAGACAAAATTAATTGCAAAATGTGGTGAAAAACTTAAATATTTAATAAAATTTTCTGGTATTTACGACACTATTCACGTAGACTGGCAAAGTAGAATAGTACTTCCAGGTGTCTCAGTTCAGGTCAATAGACCAGGTGTTGTAAGAAGCAACGATGGTACAGGAGCCAACAGATGGCGGTATACCCATTCGAAACAGGATAGGCGGCAGCGTCCCTGTCGTGAAATTACTCTCTGCGATTGCCGTCACGCTTGCCCAGCGCGGCGATGAGATCCAAAATTCCTCCTTTTTTGAAAATGGTCTATGTCCAATAGTAGATAATCAACGGCTGATAAGATAATTGGTATTTTATGATCACATATTTGGTTGCCAAACCAGCATTGACAAAGTGTTAGATGGTGATCGGTTACAGTAGCCTAGCGTTCCTGATATCCAAAAGATGCAACGTCACAAGCCTTACATATTTCACTAAATCATTCATCCTACAGCAGAGAACACAAAGAAGCGGATTGCTGCTATGTGGTAGAAATATATGAGAATGTGCTGCCCAAGTAGAATTTGGTATGAGCAAGATTCTACTTCAGACTTGAAGAAAAGGTAACAAGTAGAGAGAGAGATCTGAATTTTATAATACCTCCAGGCACGTACGGCAGAGAAAGCTCGGGCGGCGTCTTCTTGCTGGTCTTTTTGGCCATAGCGCGCCCTCGCAGTAATTCCGCGTCCATTACCAGTTTGTTGTTCACTCTATATTTAACAAAAAAAAAGGAAGCGTGCAATCACTAACATCAATGAAATTACAAATGAAATTCCTTGGAATAACAGCAGATCAATTCCTAGACTGGAAACAACATATTGATAATAACACTAATGAGAGAAATAAACTTGTTTATGTTTTAAGTCATGTTACAAAAGTAACTAATAAAAAAACTCGAATTTTATGTTATTGCGCATAAGTAGAATCCATGTTGAGATATTATGGGGTATTAGCAGAGAATTGAGATGAGTTTTGTGGCATAAAAAAATGCATCAAAGCCATTGGTGGAATTTCGCCTAAAAAGTCTTGCAAACCTGTATTTAAAAACTTAGGTTTGTTGCCCCTGCCATTGGTTTACTTTAATTCCCACAAGATCTTGACCTGATTCCATGATAAGCTTAAAGCACTTGTGTTACGGACATCAGACAACAGAGGAATCACAAACATACTATTTAAATACATATACTTAACACCCAGACACAAAACAAACATAAAAATCATCATATAAATATTGTCCTGGGTGGTGATTGAGCCCACCTTTGGCGCTCAAGACAGGATTACTACCATTGGCGCCAACGGGCCTCCTTACGTCACGTCACTTATATGATGTACGTAGTTTGTCCATCAACATAGGGATCTGTTTATTGAGGTATGTGATGCACAGAGTACTAGAAAGCGTAAAGATAAATATTAACCGATCTCGAGTCTTTTTAAAACATGTAAATATAATATAAGTTTCTTACAATATAATAGAATACAATGTAATATATAACAAATAGTAGAGTTAACATTATAACTAATATAATTATTAGGTAGTATATATAAATATAATATCCGGACTAATTAATTTAGCTGGGACATATATATATAGGTGACAATATACTTACTATAAATATGACGCTTGACAACTTACTTTTTAATGTATGGCGTTCGAGGGTAGCTATTTACAGGCACGGGGAATGTCTGCAATAAAATAAATCTATGGAAAACATTGGATAGAAAAAACGAAAGGCTAAGGTTAGTTAACGCAACACAAAGCGCCACCACGATTCTCTTATGTTTGGCATTACACATTCGTTAATTATCACTTATATCTCTATTCTTTGTTATTACTTCTAGAACTGCAATCGTTTTCCTTATGGAACGGTAGCTTCCTTTGACTGGTCCATCATTTTTCAGACACAACAGTAATCAATAAATAAATTCTCACAACATCTCATACATTGACCTGATTCCGTGATAAGATACTTAAAGCACTTGTGTTACGGACATCAGACAGCAGAGAAAACACAGATATACTACTTAAATATATATATTATATAACCCAGACAAAGAACAAACATCGTATAAATATCTGTTCTGGGAGAGGATCGAACACACTTTTGGTGCATAAGACAGGATCACGCACCATCAGGACCGTAGCAAAATAGAGAAGGGAAGATCTTTCGCCAAGGCCCCAACTTTTAGGGATTAGAGTTGCAAATTTTTAATGAGCCTTACTTGGAAGGTTTCGTTGATAGCTTTGGCCAACGACCGTTGAGGGGGTGGTCGTTGCGCTAGCGGTAGTGGAGCACAGCTTGCCATCGACCGACCCTGGTGAAATCATTAAATTAATATTCAAATTGGGCTCTTAAGACACAAGACTGAAGATCGCGAATTGCAATATTTTCAGTCAATTTTGGAACAAATGTTCATAATCAGCCTAGCTTAGCTTATGCATCCTTTCACATTGTTCATATAATGTAGAGAAAGAAAAGATCACAGAGAGACATAATAAGTTACAATTGAAGTCGTATTTGATTAAAAATACATAACCATTAATAGTGTGCGGTACAGGCAGAGTAGAATAATATCTGCAAGTGCACTTACACCAAGTGTAAGAAACGAACCGAGAGCTCAAAATTCGTCTGGGCGGGGATCAGTCTATCTAGTCTCAGATCAGGATACACTCTACGTTTACCACCACGCCTTCCTAGCGCGACAATTATAGGCAAGTTTCTTCCTTTTTTAAGAGACCTATGTGCAGCAGTGAACGATATGTTGATGATGATATTTAAAAAAATAATGTTACGGTACTGGTATACCGTAACCAGTTGGAGTTTAAAAAAACGAAACATGCGTCAGGGTTTAAAATTTAAAGTAAGTTTGGGTGTTTACCTCGACCGGTTCAATGCCGCTCAGGTCGTGTTTCTTGTCAGCGATCTGTTCTATTTGCATCTCCGATGCTGTCAACAAAATTTTAAGCAATTGTGTAATAACAACCCATAATTGTGTTAAAAAAGTTAGAATAAAAAAAAGTCAGTTCATGTATGTTTCTATATGTATCAATTGTACAAATATGGTTTTAAAACGTAGGCTCTCACCATTAGCCTTATAAGCCAACTCAAGGCAGCCGAAAAGGTAATGCACAGAATTTCTTTGTGCGATCCAATCAGGAATGAGAAGACGTGTAACTAGGTAAAGTAGCATTGAACACATAGCACGCAGAACCGATGGCCTGACAGAGCTGTAAGGTGTTGAAGTTGAGACCACGAACCGGCAAGCGCAACGTAGGACACTCACACACAAAGTGGACAGTCAATCTAAAATGCACTGCACTTAAAATGCAAAATCGCTCTGGATGCAAGCTGGATTTCTTTTATTTTGTTTTGGAATACGAACACAGCAATGCGAACACTGCTAGATAGTGAGGTACTAAAGCAGACGACCTTTTGTAAGAGGTTCTATTAGAAATAACCTTTGAGGGAGGCTTATGCCAAGCGGACGGCTTACGGCTGATGTGATAATGTATATTGTTGTTTAAGAAGTAAATATTTATGATGTGATTTTTATTAAATATGGAAAAGGACCAAGGTTTTGTAGTTCTAACAGCTCTATTATGTGCCAGAAAATCACGGTTTATTTTTCTTAATACAGTTTACAATTATAGCATGGGTACAGCAAACTTACTTGGAGTATAATTGTAGTCGATCAGTGATTCCCCCGCTGTGCTGTCAGTCCGTGATCGATTGTGATCCTGAGATTAATAATTTGGTAATTATAGTTTTCAATTATATTTTGATGCTGGCAGACTAGTATTAAAGTAGGATAGGACCAATGACCTATTTGTTTGATTTGATTATATAACACCGGTTGTTATAGTCGTCAGTCATTTGTGTAAATTTGCAATTAGCATAACTATTATTCTTACTATAAACTATTCTCATAAATATAATATTTATAACTTTAACATTTAAATATTTTTTAACTTTTTTTGTCGATTTGAAAGTGCCTATTATAGGCCTATTTAATTAAAGATAAATTTGATTTTGACTTATTATTTTTAAGTTGTTAATTTAAGTTACTGCAAGGTAACCAAAACCGTCGAACAGAAAGTGTAAAACATTAGGTAAACCGTGTTTTGAAACCGTTATATTTTTTGAATTAATTGTGTGTGAAAGTGTATATGTGAATAGATAACTCAACTTTTTCAACCTATAGTATCTAACACTAAAGTGTAGAAACAGTGACAATCTAAATATATTATGAAGTCAGCAAACAAGCTTACGATCTGCTAGATCGTAAACGTGACCATAGTCTACAGACGCTCGTGTAATCACAATAATATCACTAGCGTGTCGCCAACCCTGTGAACTGAAAATACATTGTCACATTTACCCAATAAATTCACTGCCTCTCTCACTCTTTTTTCCGGAACACAGCAACGCGAACACTGCTATTTGGTGGTAGAAATAGGTGAGAGTGAGGTAATGATGCAGAAGGCCTTTGTAAGAGGTAATAATATGGTTTAAAATTTGAGAAACCTTTTTAACACGTTTAAAACAATCTTCATATGTCTAAAAACACAAGATGTGTCTAAAAATGTACTCAATATTATTTGGCGGGCTCAAACCTCAAGCAGTTTGTTAATTATCAAGACAGTCCTAGTGCCTCTATTTTGGAGTTTCCAATTTTCGTCTGCGTTGGTACCTCACTCTCATCTACAGCCAAATAGCAGTGTTCGTATTGCTGTGTTCCGGTTTGAACGGTGTGAGAGGTAGTAAAGTTATTGGATAAATGTGACATTGTATCTTCATTTCCTAAGGTTGGTGACAAACAAGTAGTATCTTTGTGATGACACGAGTGTCTATGGACTGTGGTCACTTTTATCATTAAGCAAGCAAAACAAAAGTTCGAGTACCAGGTTAGCGTTACGGCAAGATTTACTTACTGGTATTATGTTGAGAGTCCACTGCTGTCGGGGTTTACCAGCTGTTCTCGTGCTGCCTTGTTGAGCTTGGGGCACCTTTACATAATATTATATACAGCCATATCAATAAACGAAATTATAAATTTATTTTAAGATAGTTAATAAGAAATCAAATATATTCATTCAATTTTTACCTCAATTTCTTTGCCCAATTTTTTTCTGAGTTCGGCGTTGAAGTTCTCCACGAAGCAATCAGCGGTAAAATATCTGAAAATCAAGTCAAAGTTAAGTATAAAACTCCCTGTTAAAATTTGATAAGGAAGTGTTGGAACGGACCGACAGAGTTTACAGCGATATAAACATAATTTGTCTTTTTCCTTCATCACCATTACAGCCACTGGAAGACCACTGCTTGACACAGGCTTCCTGATGAAAAGGGAAATTTTGCCTATATGTAATTGCCTCGCTGGGAAATCGTGTTGGCAATTGCTGAGCGCAACTTTCGCGACGGGAATGCTGCTGCTCATCCCCACCCTGTGCATTGAAGCAACACTGTTTCGGAGGAATATATCGCCATCAGCCGGTTCTGGAACCTTAGTCGCCTCCTACGACACCCGGTACAGAAAGTACTACTTCAACGGCACCTCACGGCTATTTATATCTTTAGTTTTCTATTTGATATTTTTATTAAATAATTTGTTTACTAAAAACTAGCTGTGCCCATTACCATCGGAATACAGAAATAAAATATTTTAATAATAAATATAATTTTCTATTATTTATTTTTTAAAATAAGTTTAGTGGTTTTTTTAAGTTAATTTATTACAAACGCACAATAACATAAATCGTGCCGCTTACATTCCATTTTAGGTGTTTATAGTTACATTTAATGGAATATTATACAGCTTATCTTATTTGGTGAAAATCTAGTGAAAAGAATTATTCAAATTGGTCGGGTGGATTTTAAATTAAATTGTATTAAACGTACAAATACTTCTGTTTAATATTTTACCAAAACTGACCCCTCAATTCAAAATCACTCCACCTACAGTTTTTTGGTGCGTAGACCAAAGATTAAAGACATATTGTGACAAACTTTGCACCAGTATGGGCATACGTTGGTCTAACGTTATACAACATTTGTTGGGAGTCTTCTTGTGTTACAAATAAACACCAAAGTTCAACAAGATCTAAACCACGTGGATCATTACCGTTTAGCATCAATTAACATAAGCATATTGCCCAAGCGCCAGCACTAGTTACTGCATTAGACAATATCTGCAGTAAAGTTTTATTCTCCCTGTCAACTTACTTGTGCCGAAGAAGGGCGCCGGCTTGCGGGCGCGCCCGCGGCTCGGTCCGCAGGCAGGCGGCGAGCAGGTCTCGCGCGAGTCCTGCACCAGGCAATGTGGCGCGGCGGCAGTCCGCGCCCGCCAGGGCAGCGCCGCCCGCCAGGCGGGAGACGACTTGCTGGTGGCGCGGCGCTAGCTTTCCTAAAACCAAGTGAATATAAATCCTAACCTTCACACGACTTCTCATACATTACCCTGACTTCGAGATAAGTCGCTTAAAGCACTCATGTTACATGATAATGTAGAGAAATCATAAATACAATACTCAAATACATTTATTTAACACCCAGACATAGAACAAACACAAATATCATCATATAAGTATTTGTCCTGGGTGGTGATCGTGCCCACGACCTTTGGTGCACAAGATATGATCAGTACCATCAGCACCATCGGGCCCGCCAATGGGACCATACAGTTTTGGATTGAAGACTAGGCAACCATAAGCAATGCGTAGGACGTCCCACAAGGTGGACGATCAGACGGGTCCACAAAATGAAAATCTAGTAGGGAAGTCTCTATCTAACAGCGGGCGTCCTATAGATGATAAGATTATGATGAATTCTTGCCTTGAATGCCAACCTTATATAGACCTTATATGGGGTATACCTCATACAAAGGTCTGGTACAATCAAACTACACTCTCACCTATTTCTACCGCTAAATAGCAGTGTTCACATTGCTATGATCCGATTTCAAGGATGAGAGCGGCAGTGAAATTACCGGGTATTGTGACAAAATATCTTTAATTCTAAGTTACCTAAACTTCCACAAAAAAAAATAGACCTCGCTCGGTAATGCGACACAATATCTTCAAGTCACAAGGCTGGCAACGCGCTGTATGCTTATATGTCAACTTTGACAAAACAAAACATCTATTGATCTCAGTTTAATTATGTTCCATTCATATGAACGACATCTTACCAACAGTCTTAATGATGAGAGCGAGCTGGTCAATGTCCGAGTCACCAGGAAACAAAGGGTCGCCCGTGAGCATCTCCGCGAAGAGACACCCGATAGCCCAGATGTCTACTTCAGGACCATACCTGAAAATAAGTCCCTTATTGTATCACATATGTAAAACATACTGTATAAAAATGGATGTTTGTCCATCCGAAACAGTGCAACTTGAATATTACAGAGTGAGGATAGTTAATAGCACCCTTGTTGCTAAGTAGCGCTCTGCGATAGCCACCACACCTGCCCAGCGTCTCAATTATGGGCAAAAATCTTGGGGAGGCATATATCCAACAGTGGACTCTCTATGTCTGATTTAGGTTGAAATAGTAATAGTAAAAAAACGAATTTTCGTTGAAATTTGATATCGGAACATTTAATATTATAATCAGAGAAAACTTATTTTGATTACATGAACCATTACTTACTAAAACGCTTAGAGTTTGAGTTCCAGTTGAATAATGTAAAAACCTAACACACTCTTACATTACCAACTGAAACTCGATACTCTTAGCATCGAGACCTGCGTGGTTCTCAAATTTCTATAGATCCTCCTCGCCAGATCTAGTTCATTCCAAACATCAAACAGAAGCTAGCGCTTTGAACCCAGCACTAGCAAAATTTCAGTTACAACATCCTAGTCTATTTAAAAAAGAATAATGATGAAAAAACAATACATACTAGTAACAATCTGAACGCACGAGGGGTGCGCAATGCCATAATTTTCGTTCTCTTTGTTCAGATTAGTTCTAGTATTTTTTGTTCATCACTATTTTCACTTTGTTATAAATATAATTTTTACTTTTTAGTGTGATGTATTTTAAAGCGTGTTTTTTTTGTTTTTTTTAACTATAATTCATTTTGCACTTCGTAGTTCGATTTTTTGTTAAATAATATAACCTAGATGAGTACGTAAGCTAGAAATTAGGAAAAATTAGCTACGTATGCGCAGGCTGATTGGTATAATAAGATAATCTTATCGAAATATCCTGATCAGGATCCTATTTTTGTATTGTTACCATTCTTGATATGTGTACAAAGTTTCAATTAAATTTGTCCGTCTAAAGTGGTTCAAATCGACTACGAATGATTCGTTACATACATACAACTTAAGGTAATACAAAACGTGTAAAAAATATTAGCAACGTGTTACCTAAATTTTTTGTAGGTATGACTGTACAAGTATGATACCTGTGCTCTGCGACTAGTAGTTCGGGAGCGCGGTACCACCTAGTAGCCACGTACTCGGTGTAGGGCTCGCCAGGCGCCGCCAGCGCACGCGCGAACCCAAGATCACACAGCTTCACGATACCGGCATTGGACACCAGCACATTTTCTGGTTTGACATCTCGATGGATTATCTAAATATCAATGATCACATCTAATTAATAAGTAAAATGACCAGACTTCCCACATAACCAGGAGTAGTAAGAGTCGATACATCAACCTGAGACAGAGTGTTCGATTTTATAAAGTATATTGATGAGGAAGAGTACTTTTGTCCCACCACACGTTAAATTTTATAATACCCTAATATTCCCAAAACCATCAGTTTCTCACCGAGTTCTGATGGCAGTAGTCGATGCCCTTAAGCAGCTGATAGAGGTGTTTCTTAGCGGTGTCCTCGCCGAGGCCACCTGGCGATGCCTCCAGCTCGTCTAACAATGTGTGGTCCAAGTATTCAAACACCAGGTAAAACCGCCGCTTGCGCCGGAACACCTCAATCATGTTGACTAAGTGATCGTGACGGAGTTTCTGGAATCAAAGCAGGTACTTATTGATTATAATTATAGAGTGATATAGGAAAGAGGAGTTTAATAAATGGAACCTGTTCCTTACTATTATTTTGTCTTGTAAGTTCCTTCCTGGTGGCTTGCGTTATAATATATCGTTATGTGATAATTTTGAAACGTATTAAATAAATTTTTATGTGTTCTTCTTAGTCGATTTTTTTCCCAACGAATTTTATTGAAATATCATCGGCAATATAATTCGAAAAAAGTAATGGAGAAGCAAACAAGGATACCTCAATATTTATATTATGACCTTACATAATATAAACATCACGCCTGTGTCTCATCGGGGAAGGCAGGGACTGGATATCCACTTGTTACGATCTTGGCATACTTCTGTCGCTCCCCTTACTCGCATTATTCCTTTCATACACGCTCGTTTAATTTTGATATTTCTGACCTGGATCTTATTTATTACCTCATCTACTTGGTTAAGGTAACTTCGCCTAGGTCGTCCTATACCAACTCATTTATTAACTTCCGCTTTATATATTTGTGCAGTTATTCTCCGTTCATTCATCCTGTTTACATGTCAGAACCATCTCAACATTTCGTTGTCATAACATCATTTTTTACACCACATCGATCTCTTATCACAGTATTCTTTAATCTATCATTCCCAACATTCACTTTCATAAGTGGGTGTTGGAGAACTAACACACCACGATCAGCCTGTCATGCCTATTTGATACATTTTGGCTGCCTATAAAAGCTTATTAAAATATATTAAGAAGTAATTAGTTTTCAGGCTAATTTGATATTTTTTAATACGTTTATATAACTTAATGGTCAAAAATGAATACGGTCCGCCTGATGATAACTGTCACAGTAAGTTCACTCTATCGTCATCATCACAAAGATATCATGGTTGCTTCGCCAACCATGTGAACACAAAAGAGTATAAGTATCCACTTAATTCTGAAACTTTTCAAACCAAAACACATCTGTATGAACACTGCTATTTTGCGTTAAAAATAGGTAAAAGTCAGAACGGTCTGAGTCTAGATAGAAATACGATTCAGAGTAGCAGTTATATTTTACCTTTAACATCCTGATCTCCCTGAGAGCCATCTTTCTGACGGCAGCATCATCTTCAGTTTCAAGGAACTTCTTGATAGCGACGAGCTGCCCATTGTCCCGCCGCCGGCACTTCAGCACTACGCCGTACGAGCCCTCGCCCACCTGCAGAGAATACATGTTGATGATGATGACGATGATGAGAAAACAGCAGCATATCACACCCCTAGATGAAGACCAAATCAAATCAAAATAACATCATCATTATCATCCCGAATGAATATTCGAATCATGGCTCCTGATATGATCATTTCTATTAATAAATATTAAGGTCTACAATAGTCTACATTAACTTCTAGTTTAGTGTTATTTCAGTTTTCATTTAGGGATGCGATATAGGAAATTCTACCCAAGAGCACTTTGTTATCTTATTTACATACTCAACCACAAATACAGTCAAACATTGTTAAGCACCTCGCCACGCCTACTTCACCAGTGGCACTAGGGTTGACGTCTAAGTTGTTCAGCATTACGTTTAATTCAATAAAGAAAGAGATGAAAGATGAACTGATTCCAAATAGTACCACTTACCACAGCTAACTGTTCATACTTGTCCATCCCGCAGCTAGGCGAGGGTGGTGAAGGAGAGCGCGAGTCCGACATCACTGCTCGATGGTAGCATCTTCAATCGGAAAATTTTTATAAACGCCTGCAACAAAATATGGGCAAATTTGATTATTTGTATCCATGACAATATGCTGGCAATATTTTGTAAGGCGTTGAACAAAATGACATTGCGATACGGCGAGATTGACATGCCAATATATATTCTAAAATGTAAATAAATATGGCTAGAATGATACAACAAAAGAAGCATTGAAACATCAAGTAACGTATAGATTTTATTAGTTCAATGTACTTTCAAACTGAATTTATACTACAGTAGGTATACTGCAGGATGCAATTACCGCAGTATTCCCTGAAATTACTGTCGCATCGCTGAATTATTGAGCACAGGCTAAGCGGGTCGCGTTCGATGTCTTTGTCTTGTCTAAATAAGGCTACGTTTACACGATGCCATTTTAACTGCAATTGGTTTCCAGGTTATTTATAAAAACATACCTCGACTAAATTCTTGTTAACGCCACCACAATGCCATTACAAGCATTACTAGCTATGATAAAAGTAGTCAATTATCATGTTTAAATGCGTTATTTCCAATACTAAGACGCAGTATTGCTCATATAAATGCTTACAAACAATAAATAACAAACAATAATCCAGATTCTGAAAAGTTGACTTTATCAAAATCTAAATTATTACTGTACACACTCCTAAAAGTGAAAAAACACAGAAATACTAATTTCAGACAAATATGTGAAACGATTTTTGTTTCGTTATATTCGTGGAATACATGGCGAATAAATAAATGCACCATTCATTTGATATAGAAAATTTGAAAAATAATACCATTTGTTATTCGTACTTAACTAATAAGAGGCTCGTACGCCAAAGAAAGAGAGGATTGGGAGAGGGATACAGAGTTGGAGTTAGAGAGAGAAAGACAGAGATAGAGAGCCTGACTTTTTTATAAAATAATTTTGTTTTTTCTGAATCCTTAGTCGCAAATACATAACGTGCCTATTGCAAGTTTCTTGTATGCACCGCTCCTAACAAAAACGTATAATTACGCCCCAAGGACAATTTCTATTGTTTCATTGCGGCAATTACCTAGTAATTGGATTGTAAAATATGTACCTACCTACTTATAATAATATATAATAAACATGTTCAAAGAAAACTAACCGTTAAAATACAATGTAACACTTTACTCGATACATATTTAAACGGTTCATGTATGTAATTACTGTCTGTCAATGTCACTCTACAAAGCGACAAATCAATCTACACAACCCACACTAATCGTTCAAAATTTTATTACAATCGATGTTAATCTTCAAACACGAGGCATTGAGTTTAATTTGACTCTAGAACTTTGACAGATTGAAGGTTGATATGTTGCTTTGTGTAATGTGACACTTTGAGGCGACATCAACAACGACCAGGCAGCAATCAGACTTACCCATAAATAATTTTAAATACCACATAAAGAGTAAGCTTATTTGTAAAGCATATTATAGTGTTAAAAGTTATAGTTAATGCATATTATAGTTAATGATAAAAATTGTAGGTTCCTTTCTGGTGGCTTGTGTACTGAACCTGCATTAAGTCTAGTTTCAAGACCAGGCTTATGCTAGCAGATTAGTTTAAGGTGGGCCTAATTTATATGTTAGATGACTCTTATAATCTCGTGGGGTCATCAGGTCATCATCGTTGTTCTATTTATAACTCTTGACGATTCAAAAGTGCTTGTAATGGATGTTCTTGAATTAAAAAATATTTTAATGTGATTTAGTTATATCTATACTACCAGTAACAAATATATCGGGATTTGACGAGCCCGATGGAGCATTCGGTAGTGTTCCTATAGGAACTATAAGAAGCGCCAAGACGGATTCAATCCCTATCCAGGATAAAAAAATATATGATAAATACAGAGTTTGTTCTGTGAATTTAAAAAAAAATTACATTGTATTTGTTTCCTCTGTTATTTTATATCCGTAACGTAACATTATGTAACACTAGCTGTGCCTGCGACTTCATCTGCGTGGATGTAAAAAAAATAAGATTATGTATTTCGTTATTTTCCTTAAATAAAAGTAACTTAAGTAACTCTTTATTACACAAGCTATCTGTCAGTAAAAGTCCCGTCCAAATCGGTCCAGTCGTTCAAGAAACAGACAGACAGAACAATTGTAAACAAAATATTTTTTGGTATGTGTATCGTATATACATTAATATGCATATATGTAGTAGAAAGCGGAAATTTTAATATTACAAACAGACATTCCAATTTTATTTATATTTATAGCATGATGAGGTGCCCAAAGGAAATAAACTCACGTTTCAAATAAATAAATGAAAATGGCATAATTGACATTTTTTGACTGTATTTTAAGTTAATATAATAAAACCTACATACAATAAAACTATTCTTTTAACGGCTTTAAAACGCGGATCATATAAGTTTTTGCATGTTTTGTTCGACGTCTGTTAGGTACCTAACGGCAAACCCTCTCAACACTGATAACAACCTTAAAAAATAAAACGTTAAATAAACTGCATTTTAAAGCCGCCAAAGAGTACTTTTATTATGAGCAGTGGACGCGTGAATATTAGAAAATATTAAGGCATACAATAAGCTTTGCGATCCGAAAATGTGTATTCCGTTGAGCATCATCTTTGACAAGTCTCGGAAGGTCAGCAAGCGAGAAACACGAGCCCCATGCAACTGGTCTAATTGGAAATTACTTGGGGATTTCCTACGGTATGCTGCTGATAAATACATATCAAAGTTTTTTTTTAATAAATAGAAAATAATAAAATGTTTTTTCAAATTGTTCATCTATTTCACAAAATATTATTTCTCAATAAAAATTACTTTATATACACGTTGATTGTTTACTAATAAAACATTAATAAATTCACACGACATCTCGTACGTAAACCTGACTCCAAGAAAACTAGTTTCTTAAAACACTGATATTACGGACATCAAACAATAGAGGAATCAGACATATAAAATATTTAAATACATATTGAATACCAAGACACAGAACAAATACACACATATATATATATATCTCTCTCTCTCTTATAAATATTTGTCCTGCGTGGGGGATCAAACCCACGAGCGCACAACGAACGGTCATGATCAAACGTTACCTCAATTTTAATATATATATATATATATAGTGGAAATAACGCTCTGGGCAAGCGAGCTGGCAATCGGAAATATCTTCGTATTTATGTTACACTGTTCCAGGTGGATATACGACATCTGTCGGTTACTATACTGCGGGAATTTCTATTCTACTCAGCCGGTACCCAACTGTGGTAGCTGGCCATGGAGAACCGGCTATGTCGTGGGGTATCTACATTAATTCACTACACAACACAGATTTGCAAAAAAAAATCTTACATACATCACGCCTGTATCCAATTGAGGCAGGCAGAGACTATGGATATTTACTTGCTTTCCTTACTCGTAATAGACCTTTCACACACGCTCGTTTCATATCGGTACTTCTTACCCGGTCCTTCTTTAATACCTCTTCTACCTAGTTCTATTCACTTCCGCTTAATATATTTTTGCAGTCATTCTACTTTCAACCATCCTTTCTACATGTCCAAACCATTTCAACATGCCTTTCTCTACTGTTGTCACAACATGATCTTTTACCGCACATCAATCTGTTATCAAAATATTTTTTAATCTATATCTCAAGCTAAAAAAAAAAATACTGACGCATTAATAATGGGATGAATAGATTAATTGTATTTGACCTCTTAACTTTGACATACATTATTACTCTGTCAGTTTCTGTGGTGTTACCTAGACACTAAGCACAATTTACAAACACCCAAGGTTGTCATTGACAAGTCCAAAAATACGTGCCGTCAAATCGCCTGACAAACGACATTACGCCGATAAAAAAAGTTTCCAAGGTTAGGTAACGGCCTATCATTAGTGAACGCCATGGCTTGACGTATGAGAATTTTTCATCACACTAGTCTCAATATCAAGAAACAACTATTCTACTCAGCCGATGAATAATAATAATAATAATAACTTTATTCAACAACAAAAGGAAACTTAAACTAAAATACATTTTGATACTTAAGTACCTAAACTAGGTCTAGCCTGTTCTTATAGGCATCTGAAGAGAATAAACAATTACGTTTGACATTAATATTATATCATCATATCTGCCATTGCAAGTCCACTGTTGGACATTGCATCTACAAGAAAGAGGGATTTTGCCTATAATTGCCACGCAGGGTAAACGAGTTGACAGTCGCAGAGCTGGGGATATAATATTGCCGAGTGGTAGCGGCAGATTACAATAGTATTTCCATCTGTACCAGGTGTCGTAAAAGGCGACTAATGTACCAGAACCAACAGTTGGCGGTATATGCCAGCCTGACGAACCCAATGGCGCAGATGGTACTATGGGGTTCGATTCCCACCCAGAGCAAATATTTATACGATGATATTTGTGTTTGTTCTGTGTCAGAGTGTTGAATATATGTATTTAAGAAGAAAAAATGTGATTCCTCTGTTGTTTGGCGTCTGTAACACAAGTGCTTACCACGGAGTCAGGTCTTTTTTTTATTATTTTTTTTTATTTTTTATTATATTAATCCGGAATAAGGAATTTATTTATTATTAATCCAACCGAAACAGGAAAATTCCTTCTTTCTTGGAGAGGCCTGTATCCAACAGTGAACTTCCAATGGCTGTGACGATGATAAACAAATGTGAGGCAACTTTTTATTTGAGTCTTTGTATGTGTTATTAATGCACAAATATAAAATAAAAAAAAGAATTAAAGGAAGACAATATCATAGATGGGAAGATTACATTAAAGAAGTAGCTGGACCAAATTAGATGAAAAAAGCTAAGGATATTTTTTTATAGAGAGGTTAAGCGTATTCTAGAAAGCAACAAAATCTTGAAACCGAAGTCTAACATAGATTTTTAAAAATATACTTTACATGTTAGGTTCCTAAAATGAAATGTAACTCAAGATATAGATTGTTTTATATGATATATGATGTGTTTTATTATCATTTGAATTTTTCAGTTTGACTTGGATGACTATGTAATAAAAATACACGGATGTGCGCCAAGTAAATTTATGTATTTGTAAAGAATCTGGCCAATAAGTATCTGAAAGTTGTAAGAATTTTCTTATCATTGTTATGTGGTATCGAACACCAGAATAGCTTATTGATAGTTAGGTTACAAAAAATATATGTTACATATATGTTCATATCTAACTTGTTTGACATAAATTCAATTGAACCTTGATTTAATAATAGGCATTTGATTATAAAAGATGTCATTTAGAACGAATGACATTTAACATGTATTATTGGCAAGTTCAACTTACTAAACATTTTTTTTCATTGGGGAATTTTGCCCATAATTGCCACATTATCATCATCAGCTAAAGAGTTGCAAGAGAAAAGAGAAAAGGTATGAATGTAAATGCAAGTAAAACGAAAATGATGGTGATTGAAAAGGAGCAAACTATGACAAATTGTGAAATTGTGATCGATAACATGAAAATTGAATAAGTGATAGAATTTGTGTATCTGGGGAAGTATTTTTTACGAAAGATGAGTAGTATGAAGATCATATTGAACGGATAGTGAAAGCTGTTAATAGTGCCAATAGAGCCTTACATGCTTTTATGTGCAACCAAAATGTGTCAAAAAGGGCACAACTGGCTGTTCATAGAGGTGTGTTGGTTCCAACACTAACATATGGATGTGAATGTTGGGTATGGCAGAAGAAGCACTGTTGAAACGAGAGTACTTCGACTTATATATGACGTGAGTTAGATTAGAGAGATAGATTAAAGAATAGTGTGATAAGAGATCGATGTGGTATAAAAGATGATGTTATGACAACAATAGAGAAAGAAATGTTAAGATGGTTTGGACATGTAGAAAGATTGGATGAAAGTAGAAATACTGCACAAATATGTATATAGAGCGGAAGTGAATGGAAGAGTTGGTATAGGACGACTGAGGCGAACATACCTTGACCAGGTAGAAGAGGTATTAAAGGAGGGTCAGGTCAGAAGTACCAAGTATAAACGGGTGGTGTATGAAAGGAATAATGCGAGTAAAGGTAGCAAGAGAGATATGCCAAGTTCGTCACAAATCGAGATTTATAGTCTCTGCCTACCTCGATGGAACACAGGCGTGATGTGTACACAGCGACTTACCACGAAGCCAGATCATATGAGATGTTCTGTGATTATGTTTATAAAAAAAAATTAAGTTTTGTACAATTTAGTAAAACATGCGATCAATCGGATAATAATACTTTGCATTGACGTGGACAACAGAGCGTTTGCTGTAGTTCAATATCAACAGACGGACAAAGGTTATCCAGTTATATTTAATGAATTAGAATGCAAACACGTCAAACGAGTCACTATGTTTGAACCAATAGAACATTCCCGCGTAAGTCTATATTGGAATCATATAGAGCCAAATGTGAATACAATCATTTGTTATTACAGCCATTGGAAGTCCACTGTTGGAAATAAGCCTCCCCAAGATAGGGGGAGTTTAGCCCATATGCATTGTGCATTTGAGCTACCCTATCTCGGACGGATATATCTGATGGTTCTAGTACCTTAGTCGCCTCTTACAACACCTGGTATTTTTGTTTTATGTTATGTACTATGGACACTAAAAAGCATTATTATTACTAACACCTTTTTTTAATTACTATTGATTAGATACTTCATAAAATTTCATTGAAATTATGTAATATGTGATTGATGGGATCGCCAAATTACATTTTAAACTTGATTCTAACAAAGTATATTTATTTCAAAAGCCTCAGGCACTTTTTAAATTGTCAAGATTACCATTACATATTTGGACTATTTTATACCAAATGACTTGATAGGGTCATAAAAGTTATTTGAACATGTAAATCATTTTGTGTACTTAAAAAATAAATCTGATAGTGATATAGTATCCGGTATTATTAGCCATGTGGTACCGGCAGCGTAGAATAGATATAGTACCTCCCCCTGTACCAGATGTCGTAGGAAGCGACTGAGGTACTGGAACCGACAGATGGCGGTATATCCATCCGAAGCAGTGTAGGTCGATTGCAACTGCTCTTCGATTGCCACCACGCTAGTCTAGCGCGACAATTATTGGCCGATTCCCCCTTTCTTGGGTGTGCCTATGTCCAGCAGTGGCCGGTTTACGACTGCTATGATAATGACTACCGGTTATTTCGATATATTTTCTAGCGGTTGCAGTTCCGGCCCAGTGTCCCGCGTCTCGCCCCAGGACGTTCGTGCCGGTAATGGGTCCGGGTCAATGCCAACCCATTGTCCATCAAACACAAGCGCCGGTGACATTGGACTATTCGAAAACGTTTACGCGGACGACCGCGTTATAGGTTACCGCCTACGGAAATTAAATAATTGATTGTGACGTCAGCTGTATTTAGGGGTGCACTTATGTAATTAAATTGTTTGATGAAAAAAAAAAATAATCGACGGTGTTCTCTTCAAAGAGTTACTTGGCTATATAGATATTGGAAAAGGCCGATCTTAAAATTTTTAAATATTATATAATATCCTTGATAACCCGACAGACATCATTATGTCTCAATATATATCTATGTTTATCATTAAAAAATATTGCGACTGTAAATTGAGATATAAATCAACTATCCCATCTCAAGTTGGATAAAACTGTACACAGAAGATAAACACGGTGACATGAAATCTGTACTAATATTATCAAGACGAAATATTTGATTGTTTGTCATGGATTAACTCTAAAACTAATGTGCCGATTTAAAAAAAATCTTACATAATTATAAAGCTATGTCTTTACCGAGTAACATATAGTATTTATATTTTCTGAAAAATTAGAGAATACTAGCTTAAATAGAACTAAGTAAAAAGGATTTGTATTTTCATACGTTTATTACAAATAAATTAAGAAATTACTGAACGCAAAATCACATTATACACAAAAGACATACGTAATATATAGGAAGGGAAATACACGAATAAAACCGCGGAGTGCTACTAGTTTTATATAAACAATAATAATAAATAAATTAATTTCCACAACATCGCATACATTGACCTGATTCCGTGATAATTCATAGCTCAAATGCATGGTGCGGAAACGGACAGCAGAAACCCCGCCGCGAAGCTTCGTTCTCCAATTGCCACCACGCTTGCTCAGCGCGTCAATTATAGGGTACATCCTTCCTTTGTGGGAAGGTCTGTGTCCAACAGTAGCCCGATATGATGAGAATAAAAAATACATAACGGTAGAAAACACTATTATTTTTCAATATCAAAGACTATGATGATAGTTTAAGAGCGATTACAGTTCAACATAAAAAATCTAATAGACACTAATTTATCCGTATTTTAAATTACAAAGAACCAGCCATATCTCGGGGCACGTCACATCACGTGACTTCTCGAAAGAATACAAAATCGACCAGCATTCCATGGGCAAAGCGGAATATCAAAATGCTTATTAAGTAATTTCCTCAAAAAATAAATAAAAGGGGAAACCGCAACATCGCTCCGGGACGTGCGACGCTCAAACGAAAAACATCCTTATTTGCAGGTGGCGTAGATGCAAATAACTGCACCCGGTGAAGGAATCCACACAAATCAGCTGATAATTCTGTCGAACTGCCTTTGGTAATGTCGTCAAGCGTATTTAGGCTCTACGTTGCTAGACATAAAAGTAATATGTCTTGTGATCGGAACCCGCGGTTTGACTTTAAGCGGTTTTTAGACAAATTTGAGTCAGTAAACCAAGGCTTTGGTTATTTAGCTTTATAATAATAATAAATTTCCACGACATCTCATACACTGAGCTGACTCCGTGGTAAGTTGCTAAAAGCACTTGTGTTACGGACATCAGACAACATAGGAATCACAAATATAATACTTAAATACGTACATTCAAAAAGTCAGCTTAAATGTACAGAGCGGGGATGGGCAGCAGCTTCCCTGTCACAAAAGCCGTGCTTTGCGATTGCCAACACGTTTGCCCAGCGCGGCAATTATGGGCAACATTCCCCTTTCCTCGCCTATGTTCAACAGAGGACTTTCAATAGCTGAAATGATAATGATGATCTTTAAGACACAAGGTTGGCAACGCATTAGTGATATCCTGACGATATTACGAGCGTCGATAGGCTGCCGTCACATTAACTATCTGGCGTAAGCTTGTTAGTCGACCTAGTCTAACAAAAAAAAACTCCAAATACTCCAATACCCAAACTCATCCAATTCAACAGAGTATAAGTATGTAAGTATAAGTATCTTATAAAAATGTTTACACGCATTCGTTGATGCTACACAATTTGGATTCAGCAGCGTTGGTTGCAACCGCAGCCTTAACAACCCCGTGCCTAGCAGTGCGTGCCGTGAAATACGAGCGGATGACAGGCGATCGGGCACAAAAATATTGCAGTGTGCACCGACCCTAATGAAACCAGAATGAGACTTCAAACGAGTGTATGAGACAACTATACCAACTCTGCACAATCGCTGCCTCAACGGGCATTCAAATAAAATTAGGGGGTGCCTTTAAATTGTAAAGATAATTTTAATAGTCGTATAATAGACGAACTAACCAATCATTAATCCCAACTAATCTATATTAATATGATAAAAAGAAAAGATTGCGTTGTTTATTTATTACGGCTTAACTCAAAAACTACTCGAACGATTATAGAATTTTTTTTTCACCATAAGTAAGTGACTACTTTACCAAATAACAAAAACTATAGTATATTTTCGAAAAAAATAAGAGAAATTAAAACAAAAATTAAATTAATTAAGTAATATATAATTTTAATTAATTTTTTTAAATTAACAGACATAAACAGGATTTGTATTTTTGTACGTTTTCAAAGAAATACATAATTGACTCGACTGATTTCAAAAACTCTTTTATGAATAGAAAATCACATTATCAGCAAGAGACATAGGTAACGTGTGGTATCCCTTTATTGTCACGGGAATGGGAAATTACGTGAAGAAACCGCGAAGCACCGCTAGTATTATGTATGCGAAAGTATGTTAGTTTCTTTGTTAGCTCTTCAAGCTTTATCGGTTCAACCATGTTTCTTAAATAGCACTCATATAGTTGGAAGCACGGATTCCATTCCTATATCATTAGGCTAACTTTATTCCGATCAAACGAACTATTCCCGTGGGATTTACAACAAACGACAATTTAAGTACTACAAAAATCAATAGACGGCAAGGCGGTCGAGGGTAAAAATACCTAGTTTTCTATAAAAATAAACCGCACTCCTACATGAAAACTGTATCATCTCAAAACTGCAATTACAAAGTTGACCTTTCGAAGTTTTGACCTTTATCATAAATTACCGCTTAAAGAACGATAATCCGAACACTTATTCGGATGATAGTTTTGAATCTTTCGGAATGAATTCGACATTTCGTTGAAATTTGCGAAAAAATCCCGATGTTCTAGAATTGTGGGAAATATTGTTTTATGAGTTAATAGTTTTAATCTCGGACTGCATTATCCAACAATGCAGCAAATGCACCACAGCCTATAGACGCGAACGTGTCATACTATGCCTCTTTACCTAGTAATTTCACTTCCCACAAAAACACAACTAAAACGAGCACTCGGTGATAGAGTTGGTGACATATGAGAGTGAGATACCAATGTAGACAGCTTATAAGTACGTATAAGATTTTTACGCAAATTCAAAACAATTGTTTTATATTTCGATATTCAACAGTATTATATCTTTAAAAAATATGTTATTTATTTATTTAAATAGATGAAATAAACAAATAATATGTTGAATATCGTTGTTAATTTGTTGAAATAAGTTTGATTGTGATGGTCATGTCTGCGCCACCAGGCACGACCACAGTTTAAATTATCAATATGTTTTATTTTACTTTTCGTTGCATTTGTAAGATGAGACTGTTTAGAGCTGACTTGAAGGTTCCTTAAATAAAAATTGTAATAGTCATATTTGTTTTATTGATAGATATTTTTTTGGGACGTGGGGACGTCTGGTGACCTGTAGTAATACGGCTCTGCGAACCTACATCGGCACCAGTCTCCCACAACTAACATTTTAAATTATTTTTTTTATAACGATTTAATTGTATAAATTGTTGTTTGTTGTGAAAAATATATTTTATTTTATCATATTATACTTATTACTCTATACGACGGAAAAGGAGAACAAATCTGAATAAATTTTTGATAAATTATTATTCAGTCTGGATATAGGCTACATTTTATTCTGAAAACATTTGCCCCACGGGCAGACCTATATGCTTTTTATTTCTTTATTCAAAATCGGCACGACTGATTTGCACAGATTAGCTGCGACATAGAAGCGACGTAGACTTCTTCCTGGAATCACAAGAAACCCTCAGAGAGTAAAGGCTTTGCTGAAAGTCGTGGGCGAAATGTTAGTATATGATATAATGTTGTAAATGCCAGTGGCAGCAATGACGTGGAAATGGGCGTAGGCAGCAGGATCACTGTTGCAAAACTACGCACTGCAATTGCCACAATGAATGCCATGCGAGATAAAAATTGCCATAAAAGAAACCTCATGGTTCTGACACAGGCACGCCTTGAATGTTTGCATTCTCAATCAGGAAAATTGCAAAAAGACTTATGCCCAATAAATATTAATTCTTTGACTTTAGCCTCTTCTTCTGCGTCCCTGTCTTGTGCTCCAAATGACATGGGTTCGATCCCTACCATCGATCAATATAATGAATATGTGTTTGTACTTGGTCAGATTTTTATGTATGTATTTAAGTAGTATATTTGTGATTCCTCTTTTGTCTGATGTTCGTAACACAAGGGTTTTAAATGACATATTGACCTGACTCTGTCATTTGTTATTACTTTTCATCTAGTTAAAGACAGAACAATCTATGCTAAATGCATTTACATATTCGTCAATACAAATGGCAAAGACATAGATTTAATTATAAATTTAATAATAAATTCCTTACTTTTAAGAGGAAAAATACTAAAATTCTGGCGGCCCAGTCATCCTCAGACTCTACAAAATATCATAATCAGCTAATAAGCAGAAAAAATACTCATCAATTTTTTCTGCTTGTTTTCTTCTTTAATTATTTACGTCTTGAATCAAAAAAATATAAATAATAAAATAAAACATTCGTGTACACATCTCCTAGGTTACCGTCTAGTACCTATTATATATTTAATTTTGAATATCAGTAAGCATACACAGTGATCTATAAGTGTACCTATACTAAATAAATAAATACATTAGAGACCTCGCTAATACCAAACTAGAATATAATCCGTCCACGTTGCGAAGTCTATAAATAGACCGCAATAATATCATGTTATTATAAACTAATTTAAAATATTCTCGGTAGAGCCGGCATCAACGAACCGCGCGGGTCGCGTGCGCCCGCCGCTTTGCACCGCGATGCCATAAATTACTAATCAATAATGTTTCAACCACTGCATTATAAACTTTTCTATCGGAAACCGAGCCGAATATGTAAAAAATTTCATGTAATGCAAGTAAGTAGGTCTGTTTGTTTACTCTTTCATTAGTAATGAGAACTTGGTGACTATAATAATAAAATAAATACCAATAACTTTATTCACACAACATCACATATTGATCTGTCTTTGAAATAATTCGCTTATGGCATTTGTGTTACGGACATCAGACAACAGAGGAATCACAAATATAATACTTAAATACAGATTAATCACAAATCTATAATAATAATAATATAAAGCTAAAGAGTTTGTTATTTTGAACGCACTAATCTCAAGAATAGCTGGTCACGGGCACTGCTAGTATTGTATAAATGTAGCTCCTGAGTGGAAATCGAACCCACGACCTTCAGTGCACCAGATACGATCACTACCATCTGTGCCATCGGTCCCGTCATGTATCTACACTGACCATGCTACACTTTTCTTTATTTGATACTCAAGTTCAAGAATGCGTGTTTTACATAAAATATTGTTTCTTAAGTATTTTGATCATAATCAATACTAGGAGACGCCACTATTTTTGTGTTTAATTTCAATTTAATTACTTAGTGGCTAACCAGAATTACTGGTCGGTAAAAAAGGTTTTCATCTAAAAAGCATTACAGATCCTATAACGGGAAACACATTATTTATAAACTATTTCAATGGATTTTTTTTTACATTAATTCAACGCTGGTCTGGCTTGACGGCAATGAGCGTAACCTAACGGTAGGGATGCTGCAACATTTTCTTCCTGATACGTTAGTCACCTCATAAAACCTGGTAGAGATGCAGGTATTTTTCTACTCTGCCGGTATCTAACGGCGGCTATCACAGCTTTAACCTAGGTAAACTTCTAGTAGATATATATATATATAACCATTAATCGCAGCATCTTTAACTATTATACCTCCTTCAGCTATGCCCTTCGATTGACACCACGCCTGTCTAGCATGGCAATTATGGACAAACTCCCTCTTTCTTAGGTATGCCTACCAGTCCAGCTGTGGACGTTTTATGGCTGCTATGATGATGATCGGTCCGCCTCATGGGTCTTTACACCACGCTTGTCGATATGCGGTCTCCATTCCTGATCATTATGGCCCTATCAATCTTCTTTACAAACGCTAGCATGAACTCCGTTTGTTGCAGCAATTATTGCAAAAACTGACCACAACAATATTTTCATGACAAAAAAGTGTTTATTCTGGAAATAGATCTGTATTCATTTTATTTTTATTTTAAATTAACTATATGTATAAAACAGTAAAATTTTAGCAATCCACAGAATTATAATTGAAGTTCATTCACTCGTACTAGTAACTTTTACTTCACCAACACAACATAAATGTAAGTTATGTACCGTTTGAAATGCTCAGAAGTTTTTCTGCACCTCACGGAGAAATACTAAATAAGTTATACTAAATAAGGATAAATAAACATAAGTTCAGTGGCTAGAATTTGGTTCAAAGTTCAATTACTCCCTAAATACAATATACATAAGACAAACGTCCTGCGGGAATTATTAATTATATAAGTATCTTTTGTCCCTATGGTTTAAGTTACCAGCATACTAAATTGGTATTTAGTGATGACCAAAGATTTAGATTCATATCATCGGTTCACTGCTTAAGTCGTAAATCATATTCGTTGTTATTGTTTCAAACTGAATGGCGTGTTAATTGCTAGCACTTATCCATTATCATCTTATCAGCCGATGGCTACCACTATTGGATATAGGCTTTCCCAAGAAAGGGGAATGTTATGGGTGAGCCATTGAGCATGATAGCAATCGCAAAGTTTAGCTCAGCGACGGGGATGCTGCTGCCTATTCTCACCCTGTGCACTCACTGGGAGAAGTTCTACAGCAAATATAATGATGATAGTACAACTAGACTCTCTGTTGATCATAAAAAAATATGTTTAGTTTTTGAAGAACCGTTGTTATTTCTTGGGATAATTTGCTTGGGATAAATCTTCCAATATCGAAAGCATTCACGGGAGAAAACTCCTCTAAAATAAATGTATACACGATCATTTAGAAAGCTTTTGACGTGGCAGCGTCTTGTAATTCGATGGATTCAGCTGCACGCACGAAAAAACATGACTCATGCGGCGTTACCTCGCTCTGAGGCGTTCCGGGACAAGCGACAAAGAGGCACAATCGGAACCGCGTTTGGCAGCGTTTTACATCTGTCTCTCTCGTACTCAAGTGAGTGATGCGCCCGAGCTGCTATATAATAATACATTTTCATAAATAAAATTAAAACGTTCTTTTGAAACCGACTTTACAAACAATCGATTTTAAAAGAATGTTCTTGATATAATCCTTTTGCAACATATTATATATACGGATATCAATTAATTACAAATCTATTAAGTGCTGTGTTCACATTTCATAGCACAGCGTTTTTAATTTTATAAAATAAAACTATAACTTCAATTGTATGTTTTATTTTATATAGATGTATAATAAAAAATATTTTTTACTATTTCAAATGTATTAATACGAACATACTATTATCAATTAATATGAGTATATTATATATATATGAGTATATTATTTGAAACCAAAAAATGTTCTGATTCAAGTCGTCAACTTTTTGTATAATATTAGTTAAAACTTTATAAAATATTCATTCTTTTAATTTCTGGCTATGCTTTATTTATTAAACACCATTATGATACTGCATTTGAAAACTAAAGATAAATTATAATATCAATAACTTACATACCTAAAGATAAAACTTTGTTTCTTAGTCTTATTAGGTCAAAGTTTACTTATTCCAATAACATCAAAGAACTATATCCAATTCTAACCAAAACTAACAATAATCATCAAATTATTACAAACATTATCAAGTTATCAAACATGCTATAAAAAAAACACGACAGTAAAAAAATAACGACAAACTCACATTTACTGCTGTTCCAAACAAGAAAAACAAAGACGTGCATCGTACTAAAACAAATCAATATGTCACTCTATAGATAAACAGTTGGAAATTGATTCATTTCGTGGTAGCATTGAGTGTTTATTGAGCACATATCGTAGAAATTAGGTTTCGTAGCGAGCTACGGCTACGTTTCGTAGCAGGGTCGCGCGGGCGGCTACGGGCGCGCGATCGCGTACACTGACAGCTTGAACTGTGTCGTGGAGACAATACTGCAAGCGTTTTGTTAGCGACGACAGTTTTCATTCTTGACAACGTTATGCTATACAGGGTGTAAGCAAAAACGAACGGTCTTTCTTCTTATTCTAAATGATAATTTATAAATATAAATAAAAAAAAATAATGTGTAGAAGAAATCTAATTCGATGAAATTAGAGGCAGGTTGAAAGCTTTAGTATTGAAAATATAATTGTCAAATAAAAGATAATTTTATTGAGCAAATTCAATGTCTTTATTGATACATAAACTCGCCTCGGTGGCACCAAAACCAAAAAGTGGAATTGATTAACTGAACTGAACAAAGAGCAATCACCAATACGACACGCAAATTTAAAGCAGAGAACAGCACACCTTTAATCACTTTTGAATACCACAAGCAGTAACGTAGTGATTGCCAGCGATATCAATATTTCAATGATTCTTTCAGTATTTCATGCAAATCTACTTAATTTTTAAACAGACAAAATATTTTTAAACACAAAAAGGCCAAGTAATTTCTTGTAGCCCCGCCAACCCAACGCACACCCCACTATTAGTAATGCGCGGTAAGGAATACGACAAACGTATCGTCCCCATAAATCAGTGCGCGGGAATGAATGCAACAACCGATTACTCATTCCCCGAATGAATGGTAATTTTTTACATGCCAAATAGTTTTGTATTTCAAAATGTTAGCAAGTTTATTTAAATATATATATTGAAGTTAAAACCCGATGGTGCAGTTGGTAGTGTTCTCATCCCAGCACACAACGAGTCATGGGTTCGATTACACCTCCCGCTGAGCCACGTGTCGTAAGATGCTACTAAGATACCGAAACCGATAAATAGCGACATATTCGAAACAAAATAAAATGTAAAACCAGTCGGGGATGGGCAGCAATAACCCCCTATGAAGCTAAGCTCTTCGATTATGACCACGCCTTCTCAGCGTATCAAACAAGGACTCAAAACTTTTTTCTTAGCAAGGCTTATTTCCAGGATGTGGATTTTCAAAGGCTAATATAATATAAGCATGTTTGGTGTTTTCATAATCATACTCCAGAGACCGTATATAGATACTTTTTTTACCAAACATTTTAACTTATGTAAAAATAAATAAACACACAGTGATCCCGATGTGCAAATCAAACTCGCACTTGACCAGTATCTCAAATAAACAACATGAAGTCATAAATCAAAGAGGTTAAATTGATATTGCAGCGAAGTCACGACATTTCTACCAACGACGACAGACGTTTCAAAAATTACAACTTTGCACGGGCACAGAAATATCCGCAATGATTAATTACGAATAAACGTTTTTTACAATATATTTCCAATATACTGAACATATTAAAATGGGTCTTGCAAAACTAAAGACAATATAGCCTTCTTAAAAATGCAAAAAGTTTAAGATAAATAAGGATAGGAAACTATATATGATAAAAATAAAATACAGATGATCCTACGTCATCAGAATCATAAGAATCATTTAACATTCAATTAGGACTATCACATACTCGTTTGCTAGACCGATTTTATGGTTAAGTTTGCTGCGGGACTAATACATGAGGCATCAGGAAGCGAGTCTGTCTGAAAATCTGTCGTCAAATCCGTCAATGTCAAGTTGTAAGAGAGAGACAAATAGTTTGAAAACAAAGGGTTTGTTAGAATGTAAAAATGTATTCAACTAGATATTGAAATTGTGGATTTATTTCGAGATAACCTACTGCCGGACTACTCAGATGACAATTTCAGCACCCCCTGAAGGATGTGCTGGTTGTTTATTAACTCTAGATATACCAGCTATTAAAATATACTTATTTCTACCGAACCAGTTAAAATGAATTAGTGCATAATATAAATAACTTATTGTGGTTTCCAGTCTATATTTCATGATCATCATGAAGTTCGCATGAGTCGGCTAATATATATATAATATATATAGTTAGTAATCAAAATATATGCACGCGTAACTTCAGAACGATTGGGTTTATAATAGTCATAGCCAGGTACCAGCAGAGTGGAATTGTATCTTCCCCTATACCAGGTGTCGTAAGAGGCGACTAAGGTACCTGAACCGACAGATGACGGTTTATCAATCGAAAACATCGCAGCTCAAATGCACAGGGTGGGGATGGGCAACAACATCCCCGTTGCGAAAGCTGCGCTCTGCGATTACCAACACGCTTGCCAAGTGCGGCAATTATGGGCAAAGTTCCTCCTTTCTCGGAGAGGCCTATGCCCAGCAGTGGACTTCCAATGGCTGGTATGATGATGATGATGATAGTCTAATAATCTGTATGCCGGTGGGAGGAATATAAGTTAGAAACTCATGAACAGGATAAGAACTGGATAATATGCTACTATGTTCCCGGACCAAGTCGGAGCCGATTGGCCCTGGCTAGTTTTACATTTTTAAACATGTTGAGGCGGGGAGCCAGGGATCTATGAATGTAACTTGAGCTGTTTTCCGTAACTCGACGTCTCTATTTGCGTTGCTCTGTATCATTCTGGACGATTGGCTCAGCTCCTCTAAAAAGTGACACAAAGCCTTATGGTTCCGATGTATCGTGCCCTACATATTGATAAGTCCTAGATAATATGGCTGACTGATTCTTTGTTCCTTCTAGCATAGGCTCTAATGTAATGGGTTGTCTGTGCATACCTATAGAAAATAGTTATATCCGGGAACCAATTCATAGACAAAGAAAACCGACTCTTATGTAGACAAACTCGCAGCTACTAGATAGTTTGAAAAAATGTTATTTCCGAATGTGCATTAAATTACCGTGGAGTCACGTCGGAGTAAAATAGTACTTCCACCTGTACCAGGTATTGAAACCTAAGGCGGTATATCCATGTAAAATAGCGCAGTTAAAATACATCTAGATGAGAATGGGCAACAGTATACCCGTCGCAACGCTATGCTCTATGATTACCACTACGCCTGCCTGTGCGGCAATTATAAGCAATACTTCCCCTTTCTTCAAGAGGTCTAAGTCCAACAGTGGATGTTCTAATGGCTGTTTGTTGATTACATTGCGAATTCCACTGTAAACATCAAATGCCAATCATCATATATAACTTTCTGAAGCAAACATAAATTAAACTTACATTTCACGTCCTGATTACCTTCTTAAAGCGAGCGGCTTTGTGGGTGCTTTCTAATCATAATTTCGCGTGTCGCAAGGCTCTAGTACAAATGTAAAGATCTCGTTGGTTAACCTTTAAAAATTTACTAACATTGCCGCAACTTAGTTATTTTAATACAGTTGGTTCAATGCCAAGTTTGCGGAAAAATAAAATGCGGCATTTAAATTGCGATCGACCCACAATATACTATTTGTTTTTATATTAAGAAGTCAGCAAACAAGAATACCGTCCGCTTGATAGTAAATATGACCGCAGACTACGCTCGTGTCATCACGAAAATATCACTAGCGTGTCGCTAACCTTGTGACTTGGGAGATATTTTGTCACATTACCCAGTAATTTCACGGCCTATCTCGCCCTTTAAATCGAAACACAGCAATGCGAACACAAGTATTTTGCGGTAGAGATAGGTGAGAGTGAGGTAACAATGCAGACGACTATACCCCAAGGACCTGATAGGTACCGAGGGCATTTTTCCAGAAAGTAAATTATATTCTTTCCTAGATATCAAGCTACTCGTAAGTCAAATGACGTCATCATCGATTTACTAGTAAAATCGGTAAAATTCCAAAAATATACATATGCGCTTTTAATCTGGTAAAATACCGACTGTATTACGCCACGTCGGCATTTACGTGTACATAAGACATATAACGTTAATACAAGATATACTATTATTTTTTCTTTATCGATATTGATTTCGATAGGCTATATAGCTCTGCAAAAATATATTGAAATTAGACTAGTAGTTTACAACATACATACAAACTTTTTAACATTATTAGACTAATAAAGAGAGTTTGTAAAACAACCTTTAAATTATATAAATATTTACTGAAATAAAACTATAATTTTGATATCCCATTCGCATTCTTAAGCAGCATAGTGATGACTACAACATCACTATGCTGTTGACATCACTAAGCTATAATATTTTCTATCTTTCTTTTTATTAGACTAAGTCGACAAACAAACACGGTCCGCGTTACCAAAGCCTATCAAGTAACACCACAAGGAAATCACTAGCGCGTTGCCAAACTGGAACACAGCTTTTTGGCGGTAGAAATATGAGAAAGAGATGATGAGAGTGAGGTACCAATGCAGAGGACCTTTGTATGAGGTCTACTTTATGTAAACATTCACTATTTATTATAAAACGCGATTTATTTAGTTTTTAAACGTATGAAGTGTTTAGAATTAAAAGTAAAAGAACCTTTTTTAAATAAGGAGCTTTTATTAAAATGCTACAAAAGAAAAAAAAGGTTTTACTTCAAATCAAATGAAGTCGAAAAAAGTAGCAAGTGCGTAGTTTAATTAAGTAGGTTGTTTACCACGAAGGTGTATTACGGCCAGTTTTATGAGGCGTGTCCAACTAGGCCGCCAGTCAATTATTCAGCAATACGGTGTGTCCAAGCAGATGTTCATCCACCGCTGTTATATATTCATGGGGGGGGCCATACTGCTGTTTTATTATGTATTTTTGTAACAGGTCCCAGTTATTTTACGTACGCGTTCATTCATAGCCATTAATTTTGTTTTTTTATCATGATTAAATTTCATCGTAACCATAGTCATATAAGCAAGGAACTAACATAAACATATATTAGATATTTTACCATTCTTTTAGTACATATAACCTTAAACATATCTATAGAAAGCAAGCGGTCAGACTCCGTCCGGGTGCACAGTAAATATCCAGTTACCCGGAATAGCGTAGATCAATTGCAATACAGCGGAGATGGGTAGCTGCATTCTCATCGCGAAGTTACAATGGGCTATGTCCGTCCAGTGGAGTTGTCACATGTCTACCCACAGACTACTACCAATAATTTGAAACTTTTCAAACACTTCAACTTTTCACCGTTCACGTTGATCCCGTACGAACCTATTTCAAAAATTACAAACACAATAAAAGAACGATTGCTGCAAAGTAACTGAAATATCCACCTTGCTTGTCAAGCGCGGCAAATAAGGGCCATTCCCCCTTTCTTGGAGAGGCCTATGTCCAGCAGTGGACGATTTACGGCTTTTATGGTGATTTTCAAATGCAGTCTATTTCACTAAGTCTAGTTTTATGACACTAATCATTTTACCAAACTGATTTACAGAGGCTTGAAGTAATTAAATAAACAACATGCGTCCCCGTCGCGAAAGCTCGCTCCGCGATTGCCAACACGCTGGGCGCGCGGCATTTATGGCAAAATTCTCCTTTTCTTGGGGAGGCCTATTTCAAGCAGTGGACTTCCAATGACTGTAATGATAATGATGATGATGATGATGATGAGTGAGCTGAACACATAAATCACAGAACTACATAATATACCAGCAAAAAAACTACTCATTTAACGTTTTTAAAACGCAGTTGATTTAAGTTTTTAAATTGGTTGTTCTACGCTTCCGTTACCCTACGGCAATCGTTCACAAAAATGTACAACCGCGTTTTAGCTCTTAAAAGAGTAGTTTTATTATGAGAAGTAACAGGTAAATATTAAAAAATACGACTGCCTAGTAGTTGCCCGTAAAATTCCGAAATGGCGATAATGTATAGCAACGAAGGACGTCCCCCCACAAATAAGATTGTCAATCTGACTAGATCTGCACGATCGCACTAGATACAAACGCCTGCAAAGACACGGTCTAATTAAAAATGTCATGGCGAGACCTATGTCCTGCAGTCTAGGCCACTTGTTAGTATGATGACGAATTTGAAAAAATATATGTAATAAATCAAGGCATCCATTAAATCCTAAGACAAGAACATTACTCATATACATATATATATATATTTATAGAATAATGATTATTTAGGAAAGGATCAGACAATTCTTAACCGCCGGATCTCACTATCCTTAACGGCCTTAATACCTTCTCCTCAATCCTCCCAAGGTAAATTCTATTTAAAAACCATGTCAACTATGTTAGGTTTTAAACAAAAAAAAAAACGTTAAAACTGCTCGCTATTTTGCGGTTTCATAAAAACAGCAATATGCTTACAGTCAAGCATTCCGAAGTAAATAAGGAAAGGTTGCCCCTTTATAGTAGGCCTTACATAGACAGGTAATATTAGCTACCGTCAAAGCCTAATGTATAATAAATTGACCACGAAAACTTAATGGCTCACCGAGAAATTGAAATCGCAATATTATTTTCCATTACTTACTTTGCATACACAATATTGATGTCAAACCATTAAAATTATAACTGAGAGGCAGAGTATAATAGTAGAACCTCTCTACCAAGTGTCAAAAGAAGCAACTAAGGTAGCAGATGATGGCTTATCCATCCGAGACAGTTTAGCTCGATTGCACAGAGTGGGGATGGGCAGCAGCATCCCCGTCGTGAAAGTTGCGATTGCCAACACGCTTGCCCAGCGCGGCTATTATGGGTAAAATTCCCTCTATATTGGAGAGGCCTATTTCCAACAGCAGATTCTAATGGCTGGATGAAAAAAAAATCTAAATCTCTATCGCCCGTGGGATCCGCAAATTTATAAGAAAAGTGACGCAACTCTAGGTAAAATCACATTCAAAAATAACATTTATAATAATGCGTTAGTGTTCTTATTTAAATTTCGTCATAAAAAATATTGTATACCAGCCGATGAAGTGCGATATTATTGTCTTAGTAAAACATGAAGCCAGCTGAATGTCCGTAGATCGTCGGCGGAGAATATAGTAGTTCCCTCTATGTCAGGTGTATTAAGACAAAGAAAACAGTGGTATCGGAACCTACAGATGGCGGTATTTCCATCCGAAACATTTTCAGCTCAAATACAAGAGGGTGAGGATAGGCTTAGTATCCCCATCGTTATGCTCTGCGAATGCCACCACGCCTGCGCAGTGTAGCAATAATCAGATAGATTTTCTAGTATTTCTAGAGTTAAATTATGAGAATTGAGTTTACTAGAATTCATAACAGATCCACCAGAAATCAGCTATTGATCAAAGCCAACCGATAATGACAAACGTCCCAACACGCTTATATTTCAGTCTGGGTGAGATCACCAATAGCGATGGCACTTGCAAACCTACAATATCACAAATTATTAACAATATACTCGATATTATTAAAGCACTTTTGCTAAATTAAGCGTAATGCTAAAAATAGAAAAATTTCCAAATCGTAAAATAGTATGCGATATCACCATTCAAACGTATTACGACATTATGGCATTTATATGAAAATAATACGACTTTAAAGCGTCGATAACAAACTGCGAAGGCACCGTGACAATCAAACCTCGTATTTATGAATTCAGACCAGGCCGTTAATAATTAACAAACTTTATTGGAGCGACGTTTTAGAAACACCGTTTTGACTTGACTTTAAAGAAAGTGTATTATTATGACAGACCGCCCTTGAACTAAAGACACAGATTGTTAAATAGTTTGTTCGTGTAATAACGCTGTTACAATAACTTAACATTGATGAAACAATGACGTCGGACATTGAAGTAGGAATTTAAGTCAATATAAATATATACGAGCCAAAAGTCACTCAGTGTTCAGATTTTCAAAGACCAACAATACTTGAATGAAGCTAAAAGTGCTAGAGTACATATTTTGCATGGGGCTCTATTTTTGACAAAAGACTATCGAATTTTTATTTCACAAAAGTCCTAAGGTTCACACAAGTAGCTAAGTTTGTATTAAACTTCTATAGATTGAATTGTTGTTATCTCCAAATTACTGGAAAATAAGTTATAAGAAATGGAAATCACGTTAATTATTTTAAGAAATAGAACACTTGAAAATGATTTAATAGGTGGTGTTGTTTTGCATGGAAAATCTTTTATTTTCAAATCTATGGACACCAAAACTTACATCACTCTTCACTAAAAATAATTGCACATAATTTTTTGGTCAACCTCTAAGGAAATTTTGCTAACCAAATTTGTTACATGACTGTTAATATGTAGGTAATCTACGTTTGACACGCGTTCGTGTGTTATATTTTTTTTTAAAGTTAATTATATTAAATAATAATCACACAACATATCAAACATTGACCTAATATCGAGGTAAGTTGCTTAAAGCACTTGTGTTACGGACATCAAGCAACAGAGGCATCACAAATATAATACTTTAATATATATTTTTAACACCCCGAGACAGAACAGATACGCGTGAGGACCTAACCAACGACCTTTGGCACATAAGATAGGACTGTTACTATCTGCGTCATCGGGCCAGTCTAATGTCAGAATCGAAAATACTTGAAAGAAAATTAACAGCCTGATCATCCCGATGGGACATGAGTTTATATGTACCTTACTATAAATGAATAGTTTATGGCGAGGGGTATAATTATTTTTTTCCTGCAACGATTATTTATCCTATTAGTAATATTTATCTTTCGCTTTGATACTAACTTTGAACCAAGCTTTTACCCGCTTAAGATATAATTAAATATATATAAGTGTTTCATGTATCATCATTATTCAATAAAGAACCTTCATACTGTATTAAATTCTAACTACTGCAAAAACATACAGACATATCGATCCCTTAGATGAAGACTGCATCAACTCAAAATCATATATTTCCTACAATTCTAGAAACATAGCCATTTAGTTTCCGTTCTCCTCTAGGATATATATATAGATAAGGCCCAGCGATATCAGTTAGTCAGCTTCTCCTTTTATAACACCAATAGTTAAAAAAACAATTGGTGCAAAAAATACTATATTTAGATGTCAGCTTATAGACGTCCGCTAGACATAGACCGTACCCAACTTTTACATAGCATGGGGTTTAGTGCCATCGACTCCTCATAACCTTCACCATGTCGTCTGTCCATCTGATGTCGTCCCACGCCATTTGAGAACGTTTTTCCGCCATGAGCCATCGGTTCGCCGAACTATATTCCTCACTCATAACATTACAGTAAACTACATTAATTATTCAACTCTGAAATGCAACTTGTACATTTAACATTCTAACCTCTGCGCTACGAGTTGGCGATCCTTGTAACGCAGTATAAGGCGCAAGTTCATGCTCAATAGTTGCGGGTTTGATTCCCGCACCTACTCAAATGATATGTGTCGGGGTCGGGGTTTTACATGTTACATTAACGAAATCTGGATGCCAAAACCAGCATATAAAAATACTAGCATTTTTCAATGTTCACAATATTTCAAATTTGAATGGTGTTGCCAATACCATAAATTCCGAAAATTTACGTCTCCGATATTGCAGATAGTAGTGATTCTATCTTGTGCACCAAAGGTCGTCGGTTCGAATACCGCCCCGCGCTAATAGTTATATAATTCATATTTGTATTTATTCTGTAGAATATGTATTCAAGTGTTATGAAGTGCGTCAAACAAGTGCTTTAGGCGACTTATCTCAGAGTCAAGTCAATGTATGAGATGTTGTGTTTATTCAATAATATTTCAGGTCTTGCAACGTGGCTCTACAAGGCGACAGGGCGTCGACCCCTCGCGTGCCGTGCCTGGCGGTCAAGGGGCTGACCACAGTGCAGCGCGCTTACGGAACAAGGGTGCGAGACGAGCACACGCACAAGGCACTTCAGCTAATAACATATATTGTGATGCAAGCCGAGAGGTACCGGCAAAGTAAAATAGTACCTCCCCCTGTGTGGTAACCAAATGTCGTAAAATAAGAATACGGTACTAGAACCGACAGATGGGGGTATATCCATCCGAAACATTGCAGCTCAAATGCGCAGGGTAAGGATGGACAGCAGCATCCCTGTCGCGAAAGCTGCGCTCTGCGATAGCCAACATGCTTATCTAGCGCGGAAATTATGGGCAAAATTTCCTCTTTCTTGGGGAATCCTATGTCCAGCAGTGGACTTTTAATGGCTGGTATGATGTTGATGTTATGCAAACATACTTGTGTTACGAGTGAATCCTCGGTAATCCGATTATTGAGTACTGCCACATACCTCTATAGTCAAATCAGTGGTCTAAACCTTTAGTTACTCCCAAGAGTACTCCTATGTTCGACATTGATAAATCAAAATCTCTATAAAAATCACTCCGTACTTTACAAATGAAGGCTCTGATGAATATATAGTATAATTATAAATTAACATACATTAAAAAATATGTAATTTAGGCTTAATTTGATTAAATAAACAATAATAATCTATAATTGTTTGTTTTTAAAAATTCCTATGAAATCGTAATTAATCATCCATTTGAACTAATCGGAAGCTATCAACAAACATCGCACAATCTTAGTTCGCGGCTTGTGTACGTCTGCGAAATGAAATAGGTCTGTCTTACACCGGATATCCTAAGACTGGCACGACCAAAGTTTCGGCCTTAATTCGGCAACTACGGGCCCGGCCGACCGAAGCGTAATAACGCGTATAATGAGCTGGCATCACATTATCGTCTGATTAATAGCATTGATAAATATGTAGAATTATAGAGTTGTTCTATTACTTTGACTCGCATGCCGGACATACTCAAAAAGTTTTTATTTTACCTCTCTGCAAGTAATTGTTTGGAATTCAATTAAGTGTATGTCATTCTAAAAAAACTGTACACTCGACCTACTAGGGTATTAGGTTCTCAAGTTTTAGGGATAAAGATTTTTTTTAGGATTTCCACATTCCTGCATCACCCTTGACTAGAAGTGGACCCCTTACAAAGGTCGTCTGCATTGGCTGTCACCTATTTCTACCACCAAAAAACTTGTTCGCATTGCTGTGTTCCAGTTTTAAGGGTGAGAGAGGCAGTGAAAATTCTGGGAAGTAGCATGATATCTTCAAATCACAGAGTTAGCGATGCGCTGATGATATCTTTATGATATTAAAATGTCTAAAGGGTTCAATTACCCGAACCGTATGGTTGTTGGTCGACTTAGTAATATAACAAAAAAAAGACGCAATTGTAAACATTTTTTTTTATATTACGAAGTCAGCAAACAAGCATACGGTCTAGTAAGAAGTCAAGTTTACTAACCCTTTGTAAAAAAGAAATTATTAGTAAATTACTGATAAATAACACGACCACAATCATTGTATAAAGTATTGACATCACTTATGGCAGTCTTTATCCTTACAAAAATACCAAATTTTGAAGAAAAATTATGTGACATATGTATAATATTTTTTATTTTTTATTTTTATTTAACTTTATTACACTAAATGTTACAAAATGTACAAATGGCGGACTTAATGCCAGATGGCATTATCTCCCAGTCAACCATTGCACAAAACTGAAAAAAATATATATATAGTGGTGCAGGCAATATTATAAATAATAATATTATAAATCTTAAAAGTGTGAATTATGCATGTTTGCTTTTTCACTTTTTATAATCTCATATATCAGAATAATTTACTCAATATTTACTAAAACTTCTAGCATATACTGTTTCTGTATAAGCAAAATGATAGGATACTCCCTGATTTATTTCATAGAAACATATTAAGATTCAAAACTGGAAATGACACAAATCTATTTACTACACCCATATTTAAGTAAAGAAATCCATGTATCTATTACCAAGAACGTTTTTTATAAAAAAAAGATTATGAAAAAAAAAAAGATTAAGAAAAATTTGGCGTAAATCAGGTTTATACTTAGAAAAATAACAGAAAACTATACATAACATGACAAGACTTAAACTAGACGGATACTATAAACTACTATAGCAAATAATATAACGGAAAATACTAACCTTATGAAAATCTGCAGTACCAAACAGCCAGTTAAACTGAATAATAAAAAAACACCAGTATAAGTTCACAGAATAAACAATCGCACCACAACTCACTACACTGCCGCAAAAGAAACGAACTAGCGCCCAATTTATGTGCAACGTATCCAGGACAATGGTCCCAAATGCCGGGACAGAAAGTTAGTCCCGCCGCTTGTCCCAACGCGACTGCTGACGCAAGCGTCCCGGCACAATTGTAATAACAAATGCCATTCCGTGTCCCGAGTTTTTAACTCACGACATTTAAAGTGCACAATTTTTGGAAATATCGTAAAGTGTAGGCAATACTAAGTCCGATAAACGTTTATTTACAATACGACGGATCGCCAACTTTTGTCATCGCTGTTCAAGTTTTAAAGTTTCTTTCTTCTATTAGACTATCGCTCGGTCCTAGGCAATATTACTTATATATAGATTTATTTACCGGAACACGTTTTTACGCTAACGACCTACCTACGCGTACCTACTTTATAGATTGATCTAGATGTGTAATTTCATTACTACAAAGGCAGTTGTAAAGTCACAACATAATTGATACAGTCACTGTAATAACAAAACACATATAATAACTTGTATTTGTACGTTTTAATAACAAAATTGTCTGGACAACGTGACAAATTAATCACTTTACATTATATACAATTTCTAGTTAATGTGATTAAATCACATCCAAAAATCATCTTACGAACAACATTTGAAAATCATTTATTTCGCAAATATATTGCTTTAAATATAATCATTTTTGTTAAGTTTGTTTGTTTTTTTATGTTATGAAGTCAGCAAACAAGGATACGGTCAGCACGATGGCAAACGTGACAGCAGCCTATACACGATCATGTTCTCATAAAGATATGACGGGTCCGATGGCACAGATGATAATGATCCTATATTGTGCGCCTTGTGCAGTCGTCGGTTCGATTCCCACCCAGAGCAAATATTTATATGATGATATTTGTGTTTCTTCTGTCTTTGTGTGTTAAATATATGTATTTAATTAGTATATTTGTAATTTCTCTGTTGTCGGATGTCCGTAACACAAGTGTTTTAACCGACTTATCACGGAATCGGGTCAATGTATGAGATGTTGTGGGAATTTATTTATCTTAAAAATGATAGAAAAGACAGGCAAAGGAAGCTACTGCTCCATATGTAACGTATGTGATAAGAAAAACGACCGCAGTTCTAGAAGTAATAGCAGAGAATAGAGATAAACGTAGCAATTAACAAATATGTAAAGCCAAACATAAGAGAATCGTTGTCGCGCTTTGTGGGAATTTATTATTATTAATATTAAAGATATCACTAGAGGGTCACCAACCTTGTGAACTAAAAATACAATGTCACATTTACCCAGTAATTCACTGCCTCACTCACCCTTTATACCGGAACCCGTATTTAGTTTTTTTTAATAATTCAGTCAACATATCTTAAATTGACCTGACTCCGAAATAAGTTGCCTAAATTACCAGAATTGCCAGCTGCGTTATCGGGCCCATTACGTACATCCCTTTATTTTTATGAATGCGAAAGTTTGTGCGGATGTTTGTTACTCTTTCACGTTGAACAGATCTGAATGTAACTTGGCAAAGATTATTTACTTATATTCCTTAGACTAAAATAAAAAGCTAAATTTTTTGTTATACCAACCATTTTATTGTTGTCTAAGGTACCAGCACAATTTTTTACACGATGTAGTTGTTAGGAAGCGATAGACATCTTCCTGGTATAACCAGATTTCCTCAGGTGTAACTAACTTTTGGCGTTACAAATAGTTGAAAGTGATGTACCAATGCAGACGACCTTTGTAAGAGTCTACCTTTATTCAAAAGTGAGGAATGTGGAAACTTAAAAGAAATGTTTTATAAGCTTGTCACCAAAACTTGAAAACCAAATATCCCAGTAGGTCGAATGTAGTTTCACGGTTGGCGAGGGTTGTTGCACCGGCGGGCGAGATACCATCGGCCGTCATAGCAGGCTGCAGGGTAATTGCGCCGCTATAGGCCGTGTTTACGGCCCGCCGCCCACTTAGGGGCGAAGGCTTCAGCCAAGGTAACCGAATGAGTTACGACGCTCAATTACTTGGTATACTAAAGTATGCGTTTTGGAGTTCCGTACTTCTTCCGGGTTTATAATCAGTTTAATAATCTTACTTTGTTTTATTTTTCATAATATTTCTGAACTGATTCGTGACTTCCTTTATGTAGGAATTTTGCTGTACAAAAGATATAGTTTTGTGAGAAACAAAATCAATTTTATCTCGACGACATTAAGTTAGGATAAAAAGTATTTTTTCGATTTCATTATATGCATTGGTCATGATGCCTGACTGTCTAGGAAAGATATTTTAAAACTGTAGAACTAATTTCAATAAAATTATGTGCGGTTCGTAAAGCTTGGTCCAAAGAAACAGACACGGATGGTGGTTATTGTTCCACCAGTCGAGGAGTGATACGTGCACCATTGAGCTACACTGTTTCGGATATAACGGCTCCTGGCGGTTCTGGTTCCTTAGTTGCCTATTAACACCTGATACTGGGGAAAGTACTATTCTTCTCCGCTAGTACCTCACGGCTTCACATTTACAATGCTTAATACTAATTGAGCCAATCTTAGTCGACATGACATAACTATATTCACTAAGATTTATTCAATAGTCTCAGTTATCCGCTTTCACACAATTCGACCATTAATTTCTATTTATATATTTATTCCCGACTTCGTCCAGGTGCATATTAAAAATAAAATTGACGGACCTGATGGCGCAGATGCTTATGCGCCAGGGGTCATGGGTTCGATCCCGCCAAGCACAAATATTTTTATATTGATATTTGTGTTGTTCCAGTGACTGAGCATTATTCATATATAGCTAAGTATTATATTTGCGATTCCTCTGTTGTCTGATGTCGACAACAAAGGAATACGTAACTTTCGCGTCGGAGTTCCTGCTGCCCATCCCCTGCCTGTGCGTTTAAACTTTTGGCTGCATATATCGCGATCTATCAGTTCTCTGGTATTCTTTAGTTTGGTCGCCTTTTACGACACCCGGTTTAGGAGAAGGTCGACTATTCTAATTCGCCGGTACCCCGCGGCATGTCTATTGTTAAACCTATTTAATTATTATTTACTTGTAAAGATTATTTAAAGTTCATAGTGTGTCTAATCTATTTAAAAAATTAAAGCCAACTTTTTTGTATATAAAAACGAACGGTTACTTCATCAACATCATCATATCAGCCATAAGACGTCCACTGCTGGACATAGGTCTCCCCCAAGTGATCTCCAATAGGACTGGTTGTATGCAGCCTGTGTCCAGCGCGATCCTGTGGCTTTAGTCAAATCATCTGTCCATCTTGCGGGTGGACGCCCTACGCTGCGTTTGCCGGTATGTGGTCTCCATTCCAGAATCTTATGACTTCACCGGCCATCGGATCTGCGTACTGAATGTCCGGCCCACTACCTTTGGCACTTTAAAGCAAATCATCCAAAAAACGCCGAGTTGGATTCGGCGATTGACCTCTTTCTTAAAGTCAGACTTTTTGTCCTAGGTATACATACGAGTCAACAGCTTCAAGAAAGCTCTTAACTCAAACTGGGGTGGGCTAAAATGGGCATTACACATTGCTTTAGTCTTTTCCATGTTTATTTTAAGACTCACCTGTTGAGAAACTCGATTGAGGGATTGAAATCGGCTTATTCGGAAGGTAGAAGTCATCAACCCTGCATTCGAGACGGTTCGTAATGACCCTAGAAAAAAGGTTATAAAATGGCTCAGGAGCGAGATGGGGGGGTAATTCTTTAACTAAGTGTTACCACCTTTTTTTAAAGAACAGCACACCACGACGGTTCCATGCCTCTGCCGTTATGCCCTCAAGGACGACGGTGTTAAAGAGCTTCTGAAGGACTTTAAGTACCGGTGTTCCACCCGCCTTCAGAAGCTCAGATTGATGATTCCGTCATTAACCGGCGCCTAATTATTCTTAAGCTGATTCAGGGCCATTCGAATCTCGCTCAGGCTGATGTCCGAGATATCCTGGGAGTAGTGTCGGATTAACTCGGCTCTTGGGTCTTCTGCCGAACTGCTAACAGGCTTAGAAACGGAAGCGTATAACTCTCCATAGAACCTTTCGATCACCTCCAGTGTCACGGCCTTGGTGGACGCTAAACTTCCATTTTCTTTCTTCAGCTTAGTCACCAAACTTTGTCCAATAAACATATTTCTTGCGAACACTATGGTGCCCTTATTCCGCTTAATCGTCTATTTAATTAATTATTAAATTAAAAACTTAAGGGAATAAATTATTATTAAAATACCAATTTTTCCATGCACTTTCCCAAACGCGCTGATCCTTAACAAACAACAACCAAAGAAGTATCCATTTTGTTACAGTCGTTCAAGTGTACATAAATTTTTACGATCAATTTTTATTTCTACGGATGGAACAATATATGAACAAGATGGAACCAGATATACATCTCGCTATATCCCTATGGAACGAATAAAAAAGGCTAACGACTATTGTACGACATCAATTGTCGCAAACATTTGATTTTTCCAACTAGTCGCCAGTACCTTGGTCTCGCGGTATTGCACACCGTGAAAGTATCACGCGATCGTAAACTACCGCCACGCTACCGCTCACTGTCACTCACTCGAGCCATTAAACGATACACTTGCTGACAAACATTCATTTTTGCTTCTATACAGTATTTGCGAGCGACGTCGTTCATATTAAAATACGTGACAAATAATAATACAATTCTGATCAATTTCATCTGTCCGTAGAAAAGTCAGCAAAACGATTTTTATTTATAGATGGTCTAAAAAATAATTCCGAAATTACTTGGTGCAGATGATAGTGATCCTGTCTTATACGCCAAAGGCCGTGTGTTTGATCCCCACCCAGGACTTATATTTATATGATGATATTTAATGTTTGTCCTAAGTCTGAGTTTCAAATATATGTATGTAGTATATTTGTGATCCTATGTTGTCTTATTTCCGTGACATAAGTGCTTTTATCGACTTATTACGGAATCAAGTCACGTATGAGATGTTGTGCGAATTTAGTTTTACCAACTATCAAAACATCTTTTGCGAAACGTTTTGATTCTGTAACCCGGTTTCTCGTTAATAAATTGTAAAATTGTACAAAATCGTGTAATTTTTCAAATTAGTCTATTCCGGTTAAAGTCAAAAAAGATATCTTCAAATGATTCTTTCACACGATGGCC
>JACJUM010005601.1:14139114-14160787 GCA_020976665.1 Heortia vitessoides
TTCCCACAACATCTCATACATTGACCTGAATCTGTGATAAGTCGCTAATAGCACTTGTGTTACTAATCACAAATATTCTACTTAAATACATATATTTAACACCCAGACACAGAACAAACACAAATATCATCATATAAATATTTGTCCTGGGTGGGGATTAAACTCAGTAGCCTAAAGATTACTACCATCCGCACCATCGGGCCCGCCAAAACAAATATTATTGAGGCAGTCCTCAATGTCGCTATCTATGTTGAGATGGGAGTTTTTGCAGACCACCCTTGTCTTTATTTATTGTGAGATTGTTATAGAAATTTAATACTCTCGTGACCGTTTGTACCTATCCTGCAAATACTGTATTATTATATTTAGTCTAAGCCATCAAAGTTGCAACGACAGTGACATAGTACCTTATTGCTTCTCAGTAAACCTAACAACCACCAAGACCAACAAAAAATATGGACTGTGACAAGTAAGAGATGTCTCCTATGACGGGCGTGTATAGATATTTGTTAAGAAATATGAATCCGATGTGATAAATAAATAAATTTATAAATTACTAGCTGTTCCCGCGGCTTCGTCCGCGTGGAATAATTTCTTTGGGTCTATACCTTTTTAATTTCGAATGTCATTTTTATTTATATCAAATCAATAACCTAAAATACAATCTTCTAGCTCTAAAAATGGCGATCCTTCCATACAACTTTAATTCAGAAATAGCCTATGGCCTTCCTCAAGATATCACTATCTGTGCACCAAATTTTATTTAAATCGATTTTGCAATTTAGCCTTGTTTGCGTAACAGAGTTACTTTCGCATTTATAATATTAAATAAAATAAGGATTCACACAACATCTCATACATTGACCTGACTTCGAAATATGTGTTACAGACATCAGACAATAAAGGAGAATCACAAGTATAATAATACTTAAATACATTAAACACCCAGCCACAGAACAAACAGAAATCATCATCATCAACATCATATAAATATTTGTCCTGGGTAAGGATATGAAGGGGTTGGCCCTTTGGCGTACATGATAGGATCCACTGCCATCTGCGCAAAATATAAGTATATATATATAAGTATTTGTTTTCGTTGCTTCTCATAGTGTTGGCGATCGCAGAGCGCATCTTTCGCGGCAGAGCTGCTGCTGCCCATTCCACTGGCATTACAGAATCGGATGGATATACCGCCATTTATCGGTTCCCTGGTATTATTTAGTTTAGTCGCCTTTTACGACACCCGGTATAGGAGAAGGTACAATTTTAATCCGCCGGTACGGTACCCCGCGGCACGGCTATTTTTAAACCTACTTGATTATTATGTATTTGTAATGATTATTTAAAGTACATAGTGTGGCCATTGTTTTTATATGTTTTATTTTTATACTCACATATTAAAGATATTCGGTAATTAGTTGGAATTAATGGTTTTATTCAAACCAATACACTCAATCCAAAATTAGTTAACATTTGTAAGAATATTTGTGAATATTTTAATTTAAACTGGTTTTGTTTAAAAAGTTTACGTTTTATGCCACTAATGGGCATAGTAAGGCAGCCCTTACTTGTGAACCTTAATGGTGCTTGTGATCAAGCAAATATATATTTATTTAACCAGAAATCTAACTAGAGTTTGTTAAATAAGAAATACTGCCTAAAATGAGGTAGACCTGTAAAAGGTCATCTGCATTCTACCGCCAAATATCAGTGTTCGCATTGCTGTGTTCCGGTTTTTAAGGATCGAGTCAGTAAAATTACTGGGTAAATGTGACGTTATATCTTTAGTATACAGGGTCGGTAACACGCTAGTAATATTTTTGTGATAACACAAGCGTATAAAGGCTGCAGTCACGTTTACCGTTGAGCGTTGACTTCATAATAAAAAAAAACTAAACAAGATGATTAAGAGTGAACATTATTACTAGTGTTTAGTTGTTTCTATTTCTTGACTATTATATATAATATATATTTTTTGACTATCTTTACACGTGAATACATTTTTAATCCCTTATCCGGCGGATTAGAATAGTACATTCCTAAACTAAAGAATACCAGAAAACTGATAGATGACGGTTTATGCATCCAATAGTTTAAATGCACAGGGCGGGGATCCCCGTTTTTTGGGAAGGTAGATCCTGCAGTAGACTTCCAATGGCTGATTAGATGAACAATAGCTTTGGTAGTTTGGCGACATTCCGTCCGGTAATATTTATTCGTATTACGTCGTGGTACAAATACAGTGAGATAGACTTCAGGGAAAACAATTTACTAAGAACTGCCAACAGGATACTTTGTCAGCATATAAACTTTATAACAATAAATAGAGACCACTATATTTTAATTGGAATATTTTGTTGTACAGAATCCAGCGTGATAGCGATTAATACAAAAATGTATTGATATACATTTATTATATACTTTAGTTTAATGATAACTGTATACCTTATAATTTTGCTAATATTTAACCGTTTACTCGAACAAACATATGTAAAAAGTTTGATAAACCGCATTTCAAAGCCGTTACTTTGTACTCAAAGTTACCGAAAAATTAAACGTACTCACCTTAAGGTGGTATGAAATGATGTACCGAAATTGAGTGTCGGCCATGGCTCGTTATGGTCCAGCCTCCCCCCTAATAATTAACCCTAACTCCAGTGAATATAGTCCAGCACGACTGAAAAAATCATCTATAAATTTCCCAATTTGCTACGCTGATTCTATCACCATTCACCGTTTAAATCAGGCAAGCGTCACAAACAGATAGACGAATTATAAAGACTTAAAACATAGCCGAATGATATAATTCTTACCGGTAGTTTCTATTGAAGCGAAACTAGACCTCAGATTAAACAACGGTCAAAACTAGTCGCGAGTAAAAAATATATGATTGAAATAATAAAACACTTCGTCAAGTACTGTGCAGGCATTCTTATGGGCAATTCCGAGCAATGAGCGCACGATAAGCGATACAATCTCCCTCGCGATAACGTAACGCGACCCGCATTTTGTTTAATAAATGGCTGTGTACGTAATAATGAATGCGTTTTTATTCTTCACTGGCATAGAGAGGGAATGATCTCCTTATAGTAAGGTTCACAATGATTTTAAATCTCGTAGATACTATTCATAAATGCGATCGCACCAAGAAAAGAGAATGAATGTAGGAATCGGTTTATCGGAAAAGATGATTGAATGTTCTATAATCAAAGAACATATTATGTAATCGCAGGGTTCCTGTTACCATCGAAATTCTGGAATAAAATAAAGCTTATATTATACAATACGATGATAATGTAAATTTTCGTTGGTAAAATATTTTATGTAATCAGTCGAGTAATTTGAGTTTATTCGTTTCATCATCATTACAGACATTAGAAGTCCACTGTTGGAAATAGGCCTCCCCAAGAAGGGGGGCTTTTGTGTGTGTGTGGGGGGATGTACGCAGCTTGTTCGCAATCACAGAGCGGAGCTACCGTAACGGGGATGCTACTGCCCATCTCCACTTAGAGCATTTAAGCTACACTGTTTTGGATAGACATACCGCTATCTGTCGGTTTTGGTACCTTACGTCGCCTCTTACGACACCTGGTACAGGGGGAGGTACTATTCTGATCTGCTGGTACTCCAGGCTAGGTTCGTTACATACACACAATAAGATACACCTTGCCTCGTTACATTCCATTTTAGGTGTAAAACTATAAGTTTTATTTTAATAAGTCAAAATATAGATTATGTTACTTGATGAAGATAAACCTTTGTAATGATAAAATATTGAGTAAAATCGTATTATTTTGAGTAAAATCGTATCAAATAAACAAACAATCTAATATTTGAACTCGATAATATTAATATAGATGTCGGGGTCGAATCAAAGACCATAAGAATACTTGATGAAAATTTACACAATATCTTATACATTGACCCGATTCCGAAATTAATCGCTTAAAGCACTTGGATTTCCGACATCAGACAACAGAGGAATCACAAATATAACTCTTAAACACATATTTAACGCACAGACACAGAACAATGACAAATATTTATCATATGAGAATTTGTCATAGACGGGAACCCAACCCTTGGCGTACAAGATAGGATCAATATCAACTGCGCCATCGTGCCCGTCAAATAAATATTGTCTTAGAACAAGTTTGCCCGCATATAAATTGTAGGCGCTACGCGTCATTGTCGTTCAAGTAGAAGGCTCAAGTTAATGCAGATGTGACTTTAGTTATTAAGAATAAAAACACTGTAAATAATAAATTATTGGCATTAATAAATCCTCTATTAAAATACAGGACTTCTACGTTCTTCTACTATACTACGTTCGCCGGCGAACGCGGTGTACTGCTCTGTTAAGGTGGATTTAGACTAAAAGAACATAGAGCTAGAGCTAAAACTAGAGCATTCTTTCGTTAATATCTAGTGTAAACTAAAGCTTGACGTATCTATTTACATCAAACGAACACCGAACTAGAACTAGAACAAGAATGTTCATTCTTAATCTTTTGGTGTAAACAAGAGCTAGATCGAATGTTCTTTGCTCATTTGAGTCAATTCTTTGGTTGGTATTGGTAGTGCATTCTTAGAATATTCTATAGAATCTTTGCGAACGCACTAAGAACAACGAAAGAATGCTCTAGGCCTGTTTACACTAGAAGAATTTGACGTAGTGGGGATAGAATGAGCATTCGCTCGTTTGGTGTAAATCCACCTTTATACGAAAGCATGTGTAGTGTTTTTGATCGTGTTGTACCAGTGAGAGGGCGGGGAAGGGCTGCGACTTTCGCGGTTATTTTGTCAGGTGGATCGTCTAAGACGTGAAGCGGTCTACGATGTCGGACGTGGACGTTTTTCTTTGCGAGGTACTTCGCGGAATTTGATATTAACGGATTAGGGTGATTCGATGCCTCGTCGAGAAAACGACCCGACGCTTCCTTCATGAATTCGCGGATCGTCGGCAAATCGAGATCGCGATTTAAACTTAGGTTATGGATGTACCACGGGGCGTCGGTCGCCCTTCGCATGAATTTATTATATACCACGCGTGGCATCAAATAAATTCATGGCGGGGCGGCGTGAGCGAATACGGGGCTCGTGTACGTCATCCGTCCGAATGTCACGTGTACTGTGCCGTGTTAGGGCCAGTTTGTTTTTTACACATCTACAGACTTTTTTTCGAGTTCAGCAATTATCATCATCACAGCCATTGGAAATCCACTGCTGGACATAGGCCACCCAAAGGGGAAATTTTGCCCAGAATTGCCGCAGTGGGCAAGCGTTTTGGCTATCTCAGAGCGCAGCTTTCGCGACAGGGATGCTGCTACCCATCCCCATCCTCTGCATTTGAGCTACACTGTTTACCGGATGGATATACCGCCGTATGTCGATTCTGGTATCTTAATCGCTTCTTACGACACCAGGTACAGAGAGATAGGTACTGTTCTTCTTTGCCGGTACTTCTCGACTTTGGTTAGATTTATTTTTTTTATAATCCGTCCTTACTTTAAAAGCTCTATTGTTAATTCCATTAAAAGTCTGCGTAATTTTCGTCACAAACTGCGTAAAGCATAAGCGTTTCCTTGTAATACAACCTTAAAATCCTCATTACCAACTAATGAATACTCGTGAGACTTCTTCGAATTCCAAATAGCCTTAAATGGAACAATTGGCGGTAAGTGTGCGATTCGAAAACCGAACACAAGTGCGGGTAGTCACGCGGCGACATAGTGACCCGACGGAAGTATCGCCGCCAGGACACACGGTTTCCGCCATTTTGCTTCCGGCGAGATACCCGCATTCTACCGTTGACAGTTTTTGCTGGACTACACGTTACTTTGCCTAAGTTTTCGTTTTTTAAAAAAAAGTACTGTTCGAATGCACTGTTCTAATTTCGATAGCATTTGGCAATTACGCCAACTATGAACTGAAGAACTAGTTTGAAGATAACGATTGCCAACAATGCTATCAACATTGTCATATCAGCCATTGGAAGCCCACTGTTGGACATAGGTCTCCACAAGATAGGGTTAATTTTGCCCATAATTGCCGCGCTGGGCTAGCGTGTTGGCAATCACAGAGCGTAGCTTTCGCAACGGGGTTGCTTCTACCCACCCTCACGCTGTGAATTTAAGCTACACTATTCGGGATGGATATACAGCTATCTGACAGTTCTGGTACCTTTGTCGCTTCTTACGACACCTATACTACTCTGCCGGTACCCCGTGGCATACGCACAATACTATGGGCGGCGTTTATATACAACTTACTCTGAAAGATCTTATTAGATTTCTTTTTAGTCCAGAGAGGAATATTTACCGAATCCAGCTCCTAAATTACGGTTCAAAATATATTTTATTTGTAATCCTTCATGATTGTTTAAAAAATAAAATGTGATCTTCAAATATCATCAACTATTAGGGACGCGCTTTGGGGTACCCCTCTATAGCAAGTATCAGAATAGTAGACAGAGGAACCAATTCATACTAAATAACATGATTTACGAAAGAATCCCTAACGACAGGAAAACGTTAATAATTATGTTATCTTTTTATTCTTAAAATTATCAGAGCATTACAATATGTAAAGTATCCTATATGTAAAGTACATACAAAAGAAATGTGCCTAGTTTGGTAGTCCATACTTGATATTTTAAATTACTTTAAAAGGCACTTTTTGACAGGGCAATGAATTAATACGTATTTGACCACTGCCCATTTAATACCCATAGTAAGGTTTCATATCATTTTTAATCCACTAAAATCCGTACACAAAGAACTTGCAAAACCTAAATAAAATTTTGGTTGGATAATTTTCGCCAATGCCTTCCACATTTACTCAATATATTTAATTTCATATAATACTAAATAAATAAACAAGCATACGGTCTGGCATGATAGTTAGAGACAACGCAGCCTATATAGATCACAAGCTTGTATTTTCACAAGGATATCACTATATATCGTATACCGAATCTTGTGACTTCTAGATATTATGTCACTTTACCCAGTAATTTTCTCTCTCACCCTCCCAAGCGGAACGCAGCAATGCAAACTCTAGTGTTAGGCGGTCGAAATTTGTGAGAGAGTGGCACCAATAAGACATTAACTGTAACCAGGTAGACGACCTTTGTATGATGTCTACTTTTAGTCCTTCTGTGACCTCTGTATTATAAATGTACCTAGCTTTTTTCTAGTGGGAGTAACAGATATTATATACCTACCTTGTACCAGTCTTGTTTCTGAATTCCAATTTGTTCTCTGAACCTTACCTGTGGAAGAAGAAAATTAAATAAATGTATTATTTTTTATTGGGGGCGGGGGGGGGGGGGGATTGTGCGTTTGATCCCTTAGAAATAACCAATATTATTTTTTTACCATCATTGCATTGGGTGGGGAGGGGTAATTAGTGTAGTATAATAATTATTTAATAATTATTATACTATTTATTAGTGTTTAACTACTTTATTAGGCATGTATTATACTTTATTAGGCATATAAGACTTCCTCTTAAATCACACTATTTATTTAAAGAAGAACGTATCAAAATCCGTTGCGTAAGTTTTAAAGATCTAAGCATACATAGGGACTGACAGACAGCGGAAAGCGACTTTGTTTGATACTATCTAGTGATACCTATCAAAATATCATCATCATATCAGCGGTAGAACAATTATGTAGAAAATGTAATTTGCTGCACTCGCAGAGCGTAGCTTCGTGACGGGAATACCCACTCCTTATCCCCGACCTGCTGCATTTAAGCAACACTGCTATAGACGTATATACCGCCATATATCGTTTATAGTACCTCAATTCTATCACAACACCCGGTACAAAGGAAGGTACTATTCTACTCTGCCAATATCTCTCAGCAATCATATTGAAATATATGAGTAGTTAGTTAATAAACATACCAATATTAAAATTTTGAATCAAAATTGAAGAAGTTCTTCGTTAGACCAATTGCCCTTCTATCACAAATAAAATGTTATCAAACATACACGAGAGAACCCGATGAGACGAACTGTCAAACTGTCAATTTTGGAACAATTTATACGTACTGTCACATTGTTTTTTTTTCTTTTAAAGGGCCATCATGCCAGGCATATGTAAAATATATGAAAACTTTTTAATAGTTACAAAGACATAGGCAGCTATGGAAGCAATCTTCTAATGATAATTTGGCCAAACATGAGTTCAGTAATCGTAATTATGTTCAGATACATTACAAAATATTAAGATGTATTACAATGAAAAGTATTGACTCACTATATCATATCAGCCATTAAGAGTCCACTGCTGAACATTGGCCTCCCCAAGAAAGGGAGAGTTGCCCATAATTGCTGCGCTGGGCAAGCGTGTTGGCAATCGCAGAGCGCAGCTTTTGCGATGGGGATGCTGCTGCCCATCCTCGCCCTATGCATTTGAGCTGCACTATTGCGGATGAATATACCGCCATCTGTTGGTTCTGGTAACTTAGTCGCCCCTTACGACTAATAATATAAAAAGTTCATGTTCATCGTATCATTTAAAAGTAGTTTTTAAACTTACTCAAATACTACAGAAGCTCCTTACTGACAAATTTCTAAACAACCAAGTTTTAAAGTTATGGTAGAAACATAGCTCTCAGAACAAAACGACAAAAACTTGTCTACAAGTCTCGAATGCTTTCGCAAGCAAATAAAACATAAAAACCGCAGCACAATAACATTTCTCTGCTTTTTTAAGCCGATTCATTTTGGTGACTGTTATTGAAAACACGTGCTGTTGAAAGCGACTGTTTGTAATCCTGCCACTTTTGTGAAACGTTGCCATAGTTTTGTTAATAGCTATTGTGCAACAAATAGGTGCGGCACATCTGTGCTTCGTTCTTTTGTTTTATATACAAGTTGTTCTTCCATATAGGAATTTTGTTATTATCATAAATTGGAGAATATTTAATTAAACTATAATATACATTTTGTACCAACACATAAATAAAAAAAACACAGTTTAAAACAGAAAAAACAAAAATATATACTCGTTAATAGCGAAAGAATATATAAATATTTTATTCAAGTAGGCACTTTTGAATCGGCAAAAAATAAAATAAAAATAAAACACATACTAAATTCTATTATACTTATAATACTGATGAGCCCACGGGATCAAAAGAGTCATGTAACATGTGTAGTTAGGCCTACCTTAAACTAGTCTGTCAGCACGAGATGGGTTTTAAAACTATAAATATTGCAGGTACATTACAGGAGCCAACAGAAAGGAACCTCCAAAAAACTGGTGGTGGTGGATAAAGGTTCTGTCAATACCAAACATATAGTGTCAATAGAACCCTTGCCGGCGTCGACTAACAAACCTAACCCAAACCTAACCTATTACTTATAATATATACGATAGTACAGAATGAAAATCTATTAAAACTTTTTAAAACAAATATCATCTAAATGAGACGCTTTTAAAGTACGAATTCGTTATCAGAGTATTGACCTGCTTCTTTGTACCCTTTTAAAGACTAATTTAATGAGTAAAACTAAGCAGTTTTATACAATTTATACATACGTATTTCTTTTCAAGTTCGTCATTTAATTATTTAAAATCCTACGCAGCCCCCGAGCAGATCATATAAGTTCCTTCCTCTATACCAAATGCAGATTAAAAATTTAGTGTAGACGGTAGGTGTAACAACAGGGTTTAGGCACCGGCCTCAACGCGATACTAATTGTGAATTTCACACCATCAAATGTCTTCTAAAAATCTGTGTCAAGAAGTAGACTTCAATAATAATGTTATTATTATTATACAACAATATTCACACAACATTTCATATTGACCTGAATCCGTAGTAAGTCGCACTTAAAGCACTTTGTTTCGGACATCGAACAAGAGAGGAATCACAAATGCAATACTAAAATACATATGTTTAACACTCAGACACAGAACAAATACAAATATCATCATATAAATTACGATTAGTGGCGCATAAAATAAGATGCCAAACAAAATTTCATATCCCTGAATACATTACATACATCAATACAAAAGCTATTTTACAACACAGTACAAACAAGAGAGACAGTATAAAATTACCTCTTGCATCACAACTAATAAACTCAATTGGTCGCTATGACGCTATTTAATTGAAGACAATAAGTCCGTTCAATACCCCTACTCGGACAGATGAAGAGACGCGACACATCATACAAACCGTTTGTGCTGTAAAGCTTTTTGATTTCGCCGAGTAATATCGTGATTTGCGGGTCATCAATAGATTTTGACAGAGCGAGGAGTAGCCTCGCTCTGTTTCTTATTTGAATAATATAACGACTGTTGGTCATCCATTATCCCTATCAATAATGCGTTTCCTACAACGCTGGTTCCTGCAACAACTTCACATTTATGAAACAAAGTTTAAATTAGAGTTCAAAATTATGGTAATTACAAATACCAGCCGAGCCGTGAGGTACCGGCAAAGAAAAATAGTACGTTTCCCTGTACCAGGTCTCGTAAGAGGTGACTAAGGTTCCGGGACCGGCAGATGGTGGTATATCCATCCAAAACATAGCAGCTTAAAAGCACAGGGCGGGGATGGGCAGCAGCATCCCCATTGCGAAAGCTACGGTCTGTCATTGCCAACACGCTTGTCCAGCGCGGTAGTTATAGGAATATTCCCCCCCCCCCCCCTTTTTGAGGAGGCCTATATCCAACAGTGGATTTTTAATGGCTGGTATGATAATGATAATAGAAACTATTTTGATAAAACCAGAGTAGAACACACTGCTACAGGTCAACCTACGCAAATCTGTCAAAACATCGCAATGTATTAATCTATAAAAGCGAGCCATTGAGTTTAAAATTATCTTTAATTATTTGTCAGAATTTGGTAAGTTGATCTGTTGCCCGACGTACCGAGATAACCGACAGATGGCGGTATATCCACCCGGAGCAGTGTAGCTCAAATACAACAGGGTAGTGAACGGCAGCAGCATTTCCATCGCATTATGTGCAATTTCCCCCTTTCCTGAGGAGGCCTATGTCCAGCAGTGCGCAATTTACGGCTGCTAAGATGATGTTGATTCATTTCTAGTTGCGTGGTTACTCAGTGAAAAACAGCGATAGTCTTCATCTAAAATGAACGCCTACACAGATTTCTAATAGGTTTGTCATTGATACTAAATTTAGACGCGCGTTGCTGATTGGAATCACGCAAGTTTTAGATTCATTAAAAGTAAATCGACATTGTTTTCGTTCATAAATGTCGGTTAATTTTCAGCTTCAGCTTCGTTTTGACAGTGACATAATTCCGTTTTTAGGTATATCTTCCCGCCTGCATGATTTTCTCTCCGACATGTTAATCATCTTTATATCTATACTAATATTATAAAACTGAAGAGTTTGTTTATTTGAACGCGCTAATAACAAGAACCGCAGGACCAATTTGTAAAATTATATCTGTTTTGGATAATCCATTTATCGAGAAAAGCTACTCGCACTATATCCCTTAAAGTTGGTCTTCCACGCGGACAAAATCGCGGGCACTCGTTACGGATAAATAATAATAGAGCACAGCAATTTCAACTTCGGAATTCCATTTCTCCGGAGACAACATGAATAGAATATATCTTACATTGGTCTTAACTAGATAAAAATCTGTTTGGTAATTTGGACCTTATCATAGACATATGTATAGTATACAGGACAGACGCAACAAGCGATTTTATATACGTCGAGGAATTATTTAATAGTCAGGTAAAATATTCAAATATAATAATGATAAATTCACTCATCATCAGATGTTGATACATGTAAATATCTTAAAGAATTTTTGTTACTGATATCAGAGGGACAATCTTTCAAAGTATCCATCGGAAACAGTATAGCTCAAATACAAGGCTGCACTCTGTAATTGCTAACACGTTTGCCCAGCACGGCAATTATGGGCATAATTCCAGTTTTCTTGGGGAGGCCAATGCCCAGCAGTGGACTATCAATAGCTGATATGATGATTTAAGAATCATAGTACTACTTTGTTGGCAGATTTTAAGTCAATCATATCAAGTCAAGTCAATGTATGAGACGCTATTTGTTTATTATTATTAAAGATGTATACTATTTCTATGGAATAAATCCTCTATGATGCTCTATGGTTTATAAACTATATGAGATATAGAGAACACTAAGTCAGTGCATTTTTTTTAGCCTGTAGATAAGCTCACTTGCCAGCAATGATAAAAAAAACCATAAACAAACTAGATTTAGACGGAACTGTTCCAAACGAATTAATTGGTCATAAACAGACATACACACCGAAATACACGTGGGGGTAATGACCACCGCATACGTCTTCGGCCGTTGTTCTGTTGGTAGGGCTGGATATCTTGAGGAGATGTGATAAAAATGGACAACTACAAATCTTCCGAATATTCATTACTTGGAATTTTAAACTATTACTGTCAGAGTATTAATCACTATCTTAGGTCTTTAACCTAAAAAAATAACTAGGTGACTATACAAACACTATAATTAAAATAATATCTATATATTTTATACAAACTTACCGATTTCGTCGATCCAATACGAACCTGGTCCAGACATTTGCAAACACAACAAAAATTTTGAAGCCATTAAATAAAAAACAACAAAAAACATATTTTCTGCCCATCCCCGTCCTGAGCATATAAGCTGCACTGTTTCAGATGGATATACTGCCATCTGTTTCTGGTACCTTAGTCGCCTCAAACGACACCTGGTACAGAGAAAGATACTATTCTACTCTGCCGGTACCTCACGGCGCAGGTGGAGATGGGCAGCAGTAAGCGACTTGAAGCGACGCTCTGTCAAAAAACCTAATCGTAGCAAACATATAAAAGAAAAATCGGTGTCAATAATTTAAACAATACTAAATATATCTGTGTTAGATGATTTTTATGATCCCTTATGTATTCAGGGTCATCTATATTATATATAAATATGCTTAAAACCACTTAATGTTATTATTGTTACTTATTTTATTGACGATTTAAAAGTGCCTACTTGAATAAAGTATAATTGACTTTGACTTCGACTCTAATCAAGACAGCCCTAGTTAAAAACGAAATGTAAAGCAACATTGAGTTTCCAAGCTCTTTTGTTTATGTAATATTAACTTCTTTGATATCTTAACTCGGATTCAAAGAAACATTGAAAATGAGCACACAGGATCATTGTTATACACGATAAGGTTTACTACTAATGACCCGGCTTCGGTTCAGTTAATCAGATGTCGCGTCCCGACTCCTCGATCAGAAATCATTGATATATCTAATTGTGTAATCAAAGTCGCCAAAAGGCCAAAAATATGACGAAACGATGGCGCAGATGGTAGTTGTCCTATCTTGTGCGCCAAAGGTCTTGGGTTTAATCCCCTCCTAGGAAAAATATTTGGATTATCATGATATTTGTGTTTGTTCTGTGGCTGGGTGTTGAATATACGTATTCAACTAGTATATTTGTGATTCCTCTGTTGTTTGATGTCCAGAACACAAGTGCGGTATTTTAGCCGCGGGTTACAGGCAGATTAGAGTCGATATCGTAAAAGGCGACAAATGTACCAAAACCCAAAGATGGCGGTGTAGCTCACAATAATGCTCAAATGCACAGGGCGGGGATGGCCAGCAGCATCCGTGTCGTAAGCTACGCTCTGGGATTGCCAATACGTTTACCCACCGCGGCAATTATGTTCACAATTACCTTCCAGCAGTGGACTTTCAATGGCTGATATGATAACAATTACACGTTCACTACTACTAATCACGACTTATTCAACTTTAATACATATTTCGACGTTTCGGTTAACTTGCAGAATTAATGTAGTCTACCTTACAAAGGATTTATACATTTTATACAAAATCCTTTAAATGAAGACAAAAGAAACCGTTGACATAATTAAAAAACAAATAAGTTTGACACATGTCATTATAATCAATCTGTATTTAAAGGACTGAATCTAAAACACTATTTTCTAATTTCTGTTACGAATCTTCATTTTTTTATAAGCATTTGTGGACAAAAATAAAGAAAAAAGAAACTTTTTACATAATTTAAAAAACAACTTAGCCTGATTAAGTCAATCTTATCAAACAAGCATGCGGTAGTGTTATCACAATGATATCACCAGCGTGTCGCCAACCCTGTAAACTGAAGATACTATGTCTCATTTACCCAGTCATTTCACTGCCTCTCTCACCCTTCAAACCAGAACATAGCACGAACACTGCTATTTGGCGGTAGCAATAGGTGTGACAAATGAGTAACGACTTCAGGCGACCTTTTTTGGAGATCTACCCCTGAAACACAATTTTCTAATTTCTGTTAGGTATTTTCACCTTTCTTAAGCATTTGTAGACATATTTATATTATTAACTTTAATAACCACTCCAACGTACGACACGTACCTACACTTTTTGTTCCAAATACCTTGAACACTCTTCCTTCATCTGTTCTCGACCTAAGTGCTCGTTAATTTATTTACAAGACGGTTTGACATTTTGTATAATTGTCAACTGAAAACGTCAAATATTTTTAACGTTTTATAGCTTAAGCGATAGTTCCTTTGTGACATTTGAAACTAAGGAACTATTGATTTCGCAATGCGAGCTTATACTTCTTTCTTTAGTTAATATTTACATGCACATACTGTTATAACCCGAGTTCTTTTTGTGTTTTATTTTAAACTAGCTGTGCCATTACTTCGTCCGCGTGGAATAGTTTTTTAGGGTACCATTAATTACAACCCTTATTTCGAAATAAAAATATCCTATGTCCTATCTCAAGGTCTAAAGATTTGAAATCGGTTAAAAGGTTTAAGCGGGAAAGCGTAACAGACAGATAGACAAAGTTACTTTCGCATTTATAATATTAGTAGGAATTTATGCATTATGCTATGTATATATGTATATTTATATATTGAACATGATGGAAAACAGGGAACTGTAACACAGTTTCCTGCACAGCTGCTGCAGCTGTCGACAATCACATCTTAAATGATTGTATTTTATATTCATATGTATTGATTGTTTGGATTATGAAATAAATATTATTATTATTATTTACGTGTGTTACTATTGTTTCGAAACTTGTCTTGAAATGACCTTATTGGTTTATATGGTCATTCTTTAATTTAATCAATTTATAATTAACATTATTATACTCATTGGAAATCCGCTGCTGGACATAGGCCTCCTCAAGAAAGTATTTCTACCGAAATGTGGCAACACTGGACAATACTACATAGACAGCATCTAGTCCAACCGCCGCGATGTGTGCTATTTCAAAATCCGTTTGTTTTCATTGCCGTAAATATACCGACATTAGAAAAGAAGATTGATACACCCTAATATTTACATCAAAAACTGTATATAATAATGAGCTGTGGCTCATATAGTGCGACAGCTTTCCTTTTGATCCATTCTATGTTTTGAAAACTCCTTAGTAAAATATTTAAAAGCAATCTGTAAGATTTTTTGATAAATTAAAAACAAAAACGCATCTTTGGATTTTACACTGAAAATCTTCCTAATTATATAAAACTTATAAATTAAGTGGATAATAAATCTATACTTGAACTCGCTTCCATACATCACGTAAAAGGAGTTATTATAAAATACTTATTTCCGAATTCCTCTCTGCAAAGTCGACAAACACACACAGAGCGACACAAATGCGATTCTATGCTCATGTGATTACGGTCGAAATTGTCTAAATTGGTCACGTGTTTCATGGAATTGTTGCGCGTACGCAGATCGATCGCCGGTGCGGTACCGTGGTAGGGGGGCGAACGAAAATATTGCTCTCAGAGGAGACCCGGCGCGGTCTGCTGCGCCCACATGTTCAATAGGGAAGCCCTTGAGTGAGTTTCGATGTATCGATGGATACATACCGATAGTAATGATACATTTTCAAATATTATCGAATTTTTTCACCGCACAGACCGTATATTTGTACCACTGTTTTTTAAGAAGAACTAGTCGATAAATAGAATTACAAATTAAATTATAATTTAGAGGCCGTGTTTTCCGTTGGTTGATATTCTAAAATATTGTGTCTATAAAAATTTGTGATCTTGGAACATAAAAATTAGTTGCCAATAGCAAGTTATACCTGAAGGGATTTTAAACTTAAAACAAAGAGCTGCAAATAAATATTTATATATTTAATCGTTGTTTATGTTTTTACTAAATAAATCAAATAAGTAATTTTATTGAGTATCCACATAATGCAGCAAACATATTTTATGATTTTTAAATATCGACTTTTGTCAATGTACAATTTTGAAAAAATACAAATATGACAGACAACGAGTGCGACCTAAAAAAAGTCTGTCTCATCGCTTCATCGATAATTTGGTCCAATTAAACGGCGCCCCTTATCCCTGCATCTCCCGTCTTAAGGAGCGGCAGCTAGTCACAGTTTAGCCGGCGCGCGCGCATCCCGCCCAACGGAGCCGCGATCCAAAAATACCGACCGTCGCGCCCGCCAGGCACTCGCTGACATGGGCTGACCGCGCGCATGCAAAACAAAAGACGAACACCAAATATCGAACGCCTAACGAAATTCCAAATCCAAAAACCGAGATTCTATTTTCAACCGTCTATATCGTCTTCGTCTGCTCTAGTTTCAATTGTTACAACGAATTAGTGTTTCAAATATATAATATTTGTTTTCGGTTTACGAGTGCAGTTTTGAGTGGTTTTCGGAGATCTGATGCGGCGATGTCGCCGACGGCCATCGGCGCCGATCTTCCGCAGTGGTGCGGCAAGACAGAGAGCTGCCCTCAGGCGTTACTTGGATGGCTGTATCTGACGCATGATCAGAATGACCAGGTATAATAGTAGTTTAATAATTTAATAAGTATAAAAACAACACATGTTGGCTATTAGTTTGCTTGTTTCTGACCAGACTAGTATGAAACAGACATTGCCGCGCCTAAACTGTCTGGCATACAACACTGTAAACGTTTTATTAAGATGGACACGCACAAACTGACAGACGCCGATGTATATGAAAAAATAGAACCGTGATCGTTACTTCTTTTTACGGCACATACAAATATTTTAACAAATCTTTGTAGAAGACCTTGAATCCTTTCTGAAAATAATGTTTTATTGTATATTGTACCTTAAATGGAACAGGATATGAGTTATCACATAATCTAATAAATACATTTTTTGTTCTATCTTATAATGGCTTACGAAATTAACCTTGCCTATTATGAAATTTATTAGTTCTGAGGCACAAGATTTAGTCAATGAGTCTGTTCTAGATACCGGACAGATCTGCTTCAATTTATTGAAACAAACGAGGACATTATTATTGTATTTTATTCTAGACTTTAGGAATACTGATGTTGAAGCATATCTTATTAATTCCGCAATAACGGTCAATTTATAAGAGATATCTGTCACAATAGTCTGTTTCAATTGTTCTGTTTCAACGTACGCCAATTGAAATAGATTTTAATTGGCGTACCATCCAACCAGGAGCCGATCCGATTTTTAGGAGAAAAGACTAACTTCCTATATATATAGGAAGTTAGTATTATATATATATAGAAATTAAATAATATTTTACAAAATTACGCCTCACGGCTTTTACACCCTACGAAGATTGACCTAAAACACGACTCTTTCTATCTATATGTCCTATATCAGTCGTTGTTTTATTAAAATATTATTAATGTGATAATCAATTGAATTCGGACTTTTTAAAATAATTAGCAAGAACGTACATACAGCAACAGATCAACCTATGCAAATCTGGCAAAATATCTATAAGAACGAGCTATTGAAGTCAAAATTGACTGTAAAAATTTGTCTACATCTACACTAATATTATAAAGAAGAAACTTTATATATATGAATTTTTGTGTTTGGCATGAATAAGCTTAAAAGCTACTGGATAGATTTCAATACCTCTTTTACCAATAAAATGCTACATTATTCTTGAATAACACAGGCTATATTTTTTACTAGAAAAAAATAGGGATCCTTACTAAAATTTCAATAGTGTAATCCAAAATACGAAAAAAGAAATTTACATAAGCTATTACGAGTTTAAAAATTATAATCTAAAAAGAAAATGTCGCCGGTTTGTCGATTTTGGGTTGAATCGTGTCTATCTTGTAACCACGATTCAACCTAAATTTTAAGACTATGATTAGTTTTTGCCAATCAATGTATGTTTAGCCCAAATGTTTAAAACAATTTTTCACCCGTGCAAATCATTTCAAAAAATCAACTTTCTGCAATGCAACTTTATAAATTATTGTACAGAGTGATTATGACAAAAAACTAATATTATTTATTAGATGGAAAAAGTAAACATCATCAATCTATTAGAGATCTTAATAATTTGTAGTAGTGTAGAGTATGACTTATTCTACTTGTATTTCTGGTACAATTACAAATGTTTTTTTTATAAATTATTTATGAACCCAAACTTAAGTTGTAGCAAAAATGTGTATATACAAAAGAGATAAAATGAACAAAATTAACATATATTATTATTAATACACATAGAAACACTAATTTAAAGGAACACAAATATTCTAAAACAGATCTACAGAATAGAATGTATTTAATTTTCACTTTCTAATTTGGTTTGAATTCAGAATAACAATTATTTTATAATATTATCGAAATGTTTATCCAATTAGGTATATCCATTTAGGTTATGAACAACTAAAATTAGAATTGAAGTATTTTTGCGTTTAGCATTGCGAGGATTTTTATAGTTTCATGCCCTCAAAGTATTATACTATAAGAATGCTGCCCAGTGATTGCTGAAGGCAATTTCTAGTAAGGTAAAAAAATATATAATAAATTTATTCAATTTAAAACAATTTCTTTAATTAAATAATGAGCATTTCTTGGACAGTTGTTTTTGTAAAAAGGGGAAGCACCGGTCCACTTTCGTTACTTATCAAAAATTGTGAACTGTCAAAAAAATAACCGCACTAATGGAGTGGTTTCTACTCATATACATTATGGGTAAAGCCATTTTTAGAGCAAGTTTTGTGAAAAATAAAGTTGATGGGTATTAGGACGTTTTAAGCTAAATATTATTTATGGTAAAAATAAAGAGAAAACTTACAATAATAGTTGAAAACAATCATCATACGAGCCATTGAAAGTCTAACGACTCCTGGTGCAGAGGGAGGTACTATTTTACTCTGCCTGGTACCTCACGGCAAGATAATGCTTGAGTCATATTTCTGTCATAGTATTAGATAGTGGTTGAAGCTGAGTACAGCCTGTTCATAGTAGCCTTAGATTGTCCACAGCTGGACATCTGTCTCCCCGAAGGAAGCGAGGGGGAATTTTGTCCATTATTGTTCTGGATAGGCGTGGTGGCAATAGCAACAAATTTATTATCTGAAGACAAGTAGAAATTCAGCTTAGACAATTGTCAGATATAATATAATAATTAATAAAATAAATTTTAGTGTTGATTGTTAATAATTTAATATGGATATTTATAAAATAAAAGGTTCAATTTTATATTAAAATTTTTAGAACTCTTGGCCTAGCTATCTCACTTGGTCACACGTGAATTGCGTTTTTATATTACTTGTTTATTTATTAAATGTATATTTGCATGTTTATTTTTTGCGTTCAGTATTTATTCGCAAAAAAACGTATTATCTATCTCTTCGTCTAGACGTTTGCTTTTTCTCTATATAGATATAATGTTAACAAGCTTGACATCGTAATATATGAGTCACAACTACTGAATCAGGTCTTTTATCCAACTACCTAAGGCGATGATCCTTAGGTCTCCAATTAAACTAATTAGGCCATAAATAGACTGCTCAGATATCGATTTCTGATTGATCGATTGTAGAGCTATTATTATAATTATTATTGTCAATTAATTGTTTAGTCTGTAGCTATTGATGTATGTTTTATTTCTTTAGGATTACAACAAACACTTTATAAACGTTATTTCACTTGAGGTGGACCTCTTACTAAGCTCGCCTACATTGGTACCTTTCTCTCATAAATTTTTAGTGTTTGCATTGATGTTTTCCGCCTTGCAGGTTAAGAGAGACATTGAAATAAGTGGGTAATGTGACACAATATCTTCAAGTCACAATGTTGGCAATGCGCTATTGATATCTTTGTGTTAATACGAGCATCTATAGGCTGCGGTGACGCTTACTATCAAGCGGGCTGTATCCTTTTTATCGACGTTCGAAAACAAATAAAAACGTTATATCAACTAAATAACGTATAACTGGTAGTTATTAGCCGTGGAGTACCGGCAGAATCGAATAGTTTATCCCTCTATAACAGGTGTCATAAGAGGCGACTGAGGTACCGAAACCGACAGATGGCGGTATATCATACCTGAAGCAGTGTAGAGCAAATATAACAGGACGCCGATGGGCAGCAGCATTACCGTCGTGAAGTTACGTTCTGCGATTGCAACCACACTTGCCCAGCGCGGCAATGATGGGCAATTTCCTTCTTTCTTGGCTGCTATGATGAATTAGGTATAATAAACTTAATATAACAATCTTTTCAGGCGGCCACAACATACACAGAAGTGCTGAAAAACTTACTTGTAATTAATACTATATCTACAAATTATTATTAGGCCTTCGGGAAAATTCACGAGACAAACATCATCATCTTCATACCAGCTATTAAAAGTCCACTGTTGAATATAGGCCTCTTCAAGAAAAGAGGCTTATTGCCCTTAATTGCAGCGCTGGGCAAGCGTGTTGGCAATCGCAGTTCGCAGCTTTAGCGACGGGGATGCTGCTGCACGTCGCCGACCTGTGCATTTGACTGCACTGTTTCGGAAATATATACTGCCATCTGTGGGTTTTGATGCTTTAATCGCCCCTTACGACACCTGGTGCAGTGGGAAGTCCTATTCTACTCCGCCGGTACCTCATTGAGACAAATATACATAAAGTAAAATAATTAAACATGGTTATTACCGCAATGCTGGTTAATACGTTTGATCTTGGTTATTTCCGCAATGCTGGTTATTTTGTTTGATCTTGGTTATTACCGCAACGCTGGTTATTTCGTTTGCTGTTGGTTATTACCGCAATGCTGGTTAATACGTTTGCTCTTGGTTATTACCGCAATGCTGGTTATTGCGTTTGAACTTGGTTATTACCGAATTGGTGGTTAATACGTTTGATCTTGGTTATTACAGCAATGCTTGTTATTTTGTTTGATCTTGGTTATTACTGCAATGCTGATTATTACGTTTAATCTTGGTTATTACCGCAATGCTGGTTATTACGTTTAATCTTGGTTATTACTGCAATGCTAGTTATTACATTTAATCTTGATTATTACCGCAATGCTGATTATAACGTTTAATCTTGATTATTACCGCAATGCTGGTTATTACGTTTGATCTTGGTTATTACCGCAATGCTAGTTATTACGTTTAATCTTGGTTATTACCGCAATGCTGATTATAACGTTTAATCTTGGTTATTACCGCAATGCTGGTTATTACGTTTGAAATTGGTTATTACCGCAATGCTAGTTATTACGTTTGATCTTGGTTATTACAGCAATACAGGTTATTTCGTTTAATCTTGGTTATTAACGCAATGCAGGTTACTTTGTTTGATCTTGGTTATTACCGCAATGCAGGTTATTTCGTTTGAT
>JACJUM010005601.1:14165239-14197491 GCA_020976665.1 Heortia vitessoides
AAAATAATAATTCTATTTTTTCGCGATAAACCCGCACAAAGGAGATCGACTTCTTCTAGACAACCTTTGGTTGGAAAAGTGATAATTAATACTAAAAGGTAGTAAGAGGTGTACCAAAGATAGAAATAGTTGTGATATGAACATATAAATTGATTGTAATGCTAGAAAGTAATGCTTCTGCACCAACCGTTTAAAATAGGTAAGAACTGCATGAATCTGATGAATAGCGGAAGTGCTCTCCACAAACGTAAGGCCGGGCAAATATTAATACAAATAACGCTACTCAATATAAGAAACAATTTAAATGACTTAAAGAATTGGTGCATCAAAAGCTTTGTACTACTTCGTCTTCAGGGCATCAGTTTCCTAATATCCGATTACAGAAATCGGTTTCTTTGATACAATCCAAGACCTCAGACATTCGTCCATTCTTATAACCATAAAACATCAGGTTACCGCTTTTATCATGAAGCATCTGACTAAATTGTAGTCTCTAGTTACCCAGTCACCGTACGACAACATCCTATGAATGCTAACATATCAGGTTTACCAAAAGCGCGGATGCTGTACAATAATACTGCGTAGATATTTACTATCGCCATAGTTTATTTTGAATATTGTAAAAGTACAAACGTTCTAAATTTAAATTTCGTTCTAAATTCGCCCTATATTGTATTAAAGGTAATTTTACCTTACGACTCGGTATCATTTATGAAAGCTTTCATGCAATTAGTGGATAACGACTCTTACTTTCCTTGGTGTTAGTTGTGATGGGGTTATATCGATTATATTATTCTAGTGCTTTTACTGTCCTATACGTGACGATTATCTTCTATCGATTAATATCGACTTACGTACAGACGCTTGTCTGGGAGTGCATATGTGCAATATTTATAGTGCCAAATATTCAAAGTGCACCCCGAAGATTAATTCAGCCTAAATACTTCAATCCATTATTAATAGCGATAGGAAAGCGTTCACAAACAGTGCTCTAAAATTATCCCCACTCCACCCACCACTTTACGTGCGGCTATTCTGGGAGCGACTACCGTGATCTGTGGGTTTGCTTGCACATTCACATACCAGCACGAACACCTCCATTCATTACAGTTAGTCATTGTTATTTCCCCAGGGATATTTTACGTTTAAATATCGTACAATATTAAACTTAGCAAAAGCGATGTGGACAAACCCTTATCCTCAATAGAGTGCACTTAATTTGTTGTTTATGGCGTTCACTCATCACCAAACTTAGGATTATATATAAAGAAGCCGCCGTCCCTATGGCGCCTTGCAGCACTGAAGAGGACCAATGCCACTACTTGTGCTTGCACTGGCATTTGTACCGGATACTGTAGTTCACACCGATGGACCATGAACCATTACTATTAACGGCTGGTACCGCGTGGACCGAAGTCCAGCCCCTCTTGTCCAGAGAGGTACTAGATCTGTAAAGTTGTTCAACACTCGTATTCGCAATCGACTACTAACAATATGAATCATTAATCTTTCATCAGAGATCTCCTCTATAGCCTTTTCACGTACCTTATATATTAACGGACCATATCGGTCATAGGACGTCCATTATTGGACATACGGATCCCAAATATATTTCTAATAGGATCCATTGTATTGGGTAATATGATATAATACTTTTAAGTCACAAGCGGTTAGAAACACGCGTGTGATATCCCTTGTGATAATACATCTCCCTTGTTATTACAAACAGACTGTAAGCTAGTTTATTGACTTTGCTAATAAAAAAAACCAAATCTTATTCAAGTAAAAATTTATAATTTGAAACAAGCGTTGATGACATTTTAATAAGACCAAACCAAATTCTTATAAAAGTACTTTCTAAATTTATTTCACCAAAAGGATCTCCAACGTTTCGTTAATTTCTTTCATATTGTATGTGAAAAAGCGTTCTCAATACAAAGACATTTTTGGAAATTACACTTTACCACAAACATTTGAGAGCCGTCTTCCAACCTACTCCAAGATGATTCACAGATTCAACCGACGCGTATTTAATTGAACTGGGGCTGAGGAAGAGGTGGGGACCACACTGTCAGGAATATATGATGTTTGTTGCACAAATAAAAATTCTTAAATTATATGCTCAAACAATATACCTTTATGTATTAATTTACACTGTTACATTAAATATTATTACGAACAAACATTTTACATAACTAAGACTCAAGAATTAATGAAGAGGGTTACTATTCTACTCTGCCGGTACCTACCTACATGGCCTATCTACCTATAAATAATATATAGATATTTTATACATGAGTACATGTTCAATCGAGATGTTATATTGAGATTTATCTATTTGTTATTAAGAAATATCACTAAGAAGAAATTTGTAAGATCATCTTCAACTCTTCCTATATAAAGTCTAATCATGGCGAGCCTACTCGCCGTTCAGTAATTCGTTGAGCAGATGCGCCCGCGCACGCGTCCGCCCAATGGGAACGCGTCTTTTCTTTACTGCGATTCGTTTCAACTAATCGCTGTTGCAGCGTCGACCGAGTGCGACTTGTAGCTCAATTAGAGGCTTCTAAATAAATAACTTTGTTTGACTTTGTTTTGTTCTCAATACCTTAATTTTTCTAATTAATTTATATTTGATTGGGTTATGTCAAACTACAAGATTAGAGGTATTTACTAAAAAAATAACAACATTTTTTAAATACTTAAATATATGCATCACGTCCCATTAGGATAGGCAGAGATTATGGATCTCCACTTGTTACGATTTTGGCTCGCCATGGTAATATACCATGATCTCTTGTTTCCCTTACTCGCATTAGTCCTTTCATACACGCTTGTTTATTCTTGGTACATATGACTTGGCCCTTTAATCTCTCTTCTACTTGGTTAAGATATGTTCGCCTAAGTCGTCCTATACCAACTCTCCTATTCACTTCCGTTCTAAATATTTGTGCAGTCATTCTACTTTCATCCATCCTTTCTACATGTCCAAACCATCGCAACATAACTTTCTCCATTATTATCACATCTTTTTTTTTACACCAGATTTATCTCTTTTTACACTTTTTTTTAATTGTTTTCTGGTAAATAAAATTAATTTAAAGTTAAAACCGTGTGATCAGATTATCTATTGTAGGCACGATATGAAGGAATTTATATAAGTTAGACCTCATACAAAGGTCGTCTGCATTAGTCAGACAAATAGAAGTGTACCCACTACTGTGCTCCGATTTGAAAGGTGAGAGAGGTAGTAAAATTAGTGGGTAATGTGACATTAACATCTTCAAGTTACAAGGTTAGCAACGCGCTAGTGATATCCTTGTGATGCGGTAACGCTTATTGTCACGCGGACTGTATGGTTGTTTATCGACTTGGTCTGATAAAAAGAAATTGGATAGTCGTTATAAAATATTCAAAGAATTCCATTATTAAGACTGTAAACTCAAGTGCACGGTGTTTTCGCCATAAAGAGATTTTGAAAGCCACGTTTTATAAGGGCAAAGTTGTATCCAAGTTATTGCGTCGTACGTATAGACACCTTTTGCAGAGTGAAGAACACTTTAGACCTCACGGGTATCATAGTACTTGGGTGTTGTAAATAGATCGTAATATAGACTGGCAAGTGTAGATAAAATAAATAGTGATTATATTATAATAGTTTTTAAATCTTGAAGTGATATCCGATCTATTATAGTGGTGTACCAGAGACTTATATGGTCATGTCAAGAAAGGGTCCATAATTGCCGCGCTGGTCAAGCGAGTTGGCAATCGCAGAGCAAAGCTTTCGCGACAGAGATGCTGCTGCCCATCCCCACCGAGTGCATTATAGCTACACTGTTTCCAATTAATATACCGCCGTCTGTCGGTTCTGGTACCTTAGTTGTCTCTTACGATAACTTATGGTAATGTCATATACCTGTACAAATAAAAGGATTTGATTAAATGTTTATTTACGTATTTTGAAGTGCAATCAACAAAAACCTCTAAATATAAGATGGAGTATATTTATGTTTCAGTTATTGAAATATGACAGCCACTTCTATATTATACTTGCTTTTAATAGCTGACCTGACAAACGTTCTGCCCTTAAAATTAGTTCAAGAAAATATCTTGGAAGAAAAAAATAACTAAAGTATTGTATTCATCGATCGGAGTTGAACATTATTGAACTACTAATATCGCTCAAAAAAAAATAGGGGTTGATGGTAGAAGAATGGTGAAAATTTGGATTGTATATATATTTTTATTGTATACACATTGTATGATTGTATACACATTAAATAAAATATCTAAAATAGATAACACTGATTCTCAGATCTACCGAGTACATATAAAGTTTTATTTAATCGGTTAAGACATGAGTATGCCAACTGCTGCATGTCATACGCACGATAGCTTGGATTAATTCTGATTGGATGGCAACATTAATTATAAATTATCGCAATTCCTATGAAGAAAACCCTTGGGGAAGTACAACCTGCCTGAATTCTAATTGATATGTTTTTGCGGAAGAATCAAGGCAAAAATAGCAGTTGGGCTCGATCTCAATACAATGTGAAAGAGTAAAATGAGGTAAAGCTGTTATTAACCTATGAACTTTTATTTCTTTTTTATATAACTAAGTCGACAAAGAAGCATAGACGCTCGTAATATCACAAGGATATCACGAGCGCGTTGTCAACCCTGAGACTTAAATATTATGTCACATTACTCAGTAATTTCGCTGACTCTCCCACCCTTTATACCGTACCACACCAATGTGAACACTGCGGTTTGTATGTTACAGTATATAGTAGTGGTGACGTACATGACCCTGTCTGGTGTGGCAATACAAACTTAAAACTAATCAATTGAATTGAATTTAAAACTAGTCTATTCGCATGCATTCATTAATTTACTTTTGAATAGATTGCTTTCCTTTCTTGAAGGTCTAATTCAAGAGAAAAATAGAAAATCTAGACATTCATAAAGGGCATACTTGAAAATGACACAAACCACGTTTTCAACTCGTTCAAAAGTAATTTAATTACAACGAAATTAATTTTTATTTACGCCGAATTGAGTTCATACTCATTTGAATTGAGTGCCAAAAAGTATAGAGTAAGTCCCATTGAGATGTCGAGTAGTTGAAGATTTACGGATACGAAAATATAAAATAGAGTTTGGCATAGGTTTGTTCCTCCGTATTTTTAATATAAACCATATCTTTGGTTACATTGTGTGGGTTAAAGGTTATTTGACCGATTCATCAGCTTATACTTTATTTTCATCACAGAAATATAATTTATTTTTATTTATTTATTGAACTTTATTGCACAAAATATTACAAAATGTACAAATCGCGGACTTATGCTAGTTGGCATTATCTCCCAGTCAATCATTACACGAAACAGAAAAAATATATATAGTGATGCAAACAATATACGAGTATAATACAAAACATATAAACTTTACATACATATTTGTATAAATAAACGCAAGAAATACATATGATATAAATATATATATATATAAAATAACGTACATTAGAAATAGTGTTATAAAGTAATATAATGGAAATAATATACTTGTAAATTATACTACCTATGTCTTTACTTTATATCTCATCCCAGAGGAACTCTTGTTGTTCCGGGAAGAAGGAAGAAGTCTAGGTCGCTTTGTGCCAGCAAGACTGCAAAAAATATTGCCGATTCCTTAGTTAGGGAATACCTAATGGACAGGCCCGATTATGCGGATGGTTGTGATCCTGTCTTATGCGCCAAGGGTAGTGGGTTCGAAAAATATGTATCTAAGTATTATATTTGTGATTCCTCTGTTTTCTGATTTCCGTAACACATATAAGATGTGGTATGAATATCATATTATTATTATTTGAAAGTCCATTCGTCCATTCCACAACTTTCAGGATAAAACAGACTAGTTCTGGTAGTATGTGTTTTTCCAGATAAACTTTTGCGTTAATATACCTATCAGTGTTTATAATGAAAAAGGAAATTTTAAGGTGATTTTGGCAAGTGGAATAGATGATTGAAACAATTATTGTGATAGTGATTTGAGACAAAGATTTTGAAGTGGTTGGTAAAGAAAGATAGTTTTAGATGAGACTTCATACATTCATCGGCTACGTAGGTACCTCACTCACCTAAATTGCAGTCTCACCTTTCTACCGCTAAATAGCAGTGTTCGCATTGCTTGCGTGTTCTGGTTTAAAGGGTGCGAAAGGCAGTGAAATTACTGGGAAAAATTGACATTGTATTTAGTTAAAGCGCTAGTGATATCTTTGTGATGACACGAGCGTCTATAGGCTGCGGTCACGTTTACTATCAAGTAAACCGTATACTTGTTTGCTGAAATAACATAAAAAAATCTACGTTCAACCGGCGCTTGTATATGATGGCTATTATCGTATCGATAGTCTTCGAGAATATGTATATTTTAGCCACGTCCGACATCGTACACCGCGTCTCGTCATACACAATCCGCACGACAGGATTACCGCGAAAATTGCAGCCCTTCCCCGCCCTCTCACTGGCAAAACACAATCATTGACACTGCACATGCATTCGTATAACAGAGCAGTACACCGCGTTCGCCGGCGAACGCGTGCAGTCCCTACCCCTACGAACGATAACCGACAGCCCTAGAGCTGCCGGGCTCACTCTGTTCGTCCTCTTTTGCTGAATTCTCATAATTAAATTCACCCCCAACGATGGCAGTCCGAGCCTAGGTCGAGCCTCTAGAGGAGCTTTGCGGCCGCGGGGTACGCAGGATGAATACGGGCATCGGACTTCTCATCTATGAGAGGCCCCACCTTCTTTTTTCGGTGGCGCTGGAATTGACGTATGAGTGGTCCAGTAATAGGTTCGTCAGGAAAAAAAATGTTTTAGCACCTTAAAAGCATAATTTCACATTTCACATGGTCTACATGAGGTACCTACTTTACTCTCACTTATTTCTACCGCTAATTAGTAGTTTTTGCATTGGTGTGTTCCGGTTTGAAGGGTGCGAGAAGCAGCGAATTGCTGGGTCATCATCATCATCATCGCAGCCGTAAAACCTCCACTGTTGGACATAGGTCCTCCCCAAACAAGGGAAAATTTGCCTAAAATTACCGCGCTGGGCGAACGTGGCGGCATTCGCAGAGCGTAGCTTCGTACATGGCACGACAAATTACTGGGTAATGTGACTTAATATCTTTAAGTCACAAGGTAGACAACGCGCTAGTGATATCCTTGTGATATTTTAAGCGTCTATAAGCTGCGGTGACGCTTACTATTACGCGAACTCTATGCTAGTTTGTAAACTTGTTTTTTTTCTGAATAAATAAAATAATAATCAATAACAATGTAGTAGACTCTGCACATCATCTAATTACGACTCTTTAATTAGGCCAGTAGAATAGTACTACCCTCTTTACCGGGTGCCCGGAGAGTACTACGTTAGATAGCGGTATATTCAACCAAAAAACTGTGGTTCAAATGCACAGGGTGGGGGTGAGCAGTAGCATCCCCGTCAGAAAAGCTGCGCTCTGTTTTGCCAACAAACTTGCCGAGCGCGGCTAAGTCTTTTCTTTAAGAGGCATGTCCAGCTGTGGACTTCCAATGGCTGATATGATGGTGAATTTATCAACTCGTATCTATGCCACTTGAACAAATGCTTGAGAGAAATTCGCAAAGCGCTATGACCCCGTTATAAATCTGCTATTATTATTATAGATTTAATTAGTTAAATGATTCCTAAGCCAAATCAATGACGAAGATTAGTCTCTTTCTTGGTTACCTTTACTAAAAATCTATCCGAAATCACATTTATTAAAATTAACCGCAGTTACTAATGTGGCCATCGATCAAAAATGCATTGAAAACAAATGCAGATTTTTAAATTTTCAAGCTAACCCGACAGACATTGTCCTTGTCTTAAATTACGATGCAAACTATCTCTTAAGTAGGATCAATCCGTACACAGTTTCGTGGTTTAGAAGTTCATTCCGGACAAACAAATTGACACGTAATTTTAATATTTAAGATTTTATATATTTACAGCTACTAACTGTTTGTAAAAAAACAAAATTTTATATCGATTACTTTTCCAACAGGACGGTCTATGCATAGTACGGGTAATTGAGATTATTGTTTTGTAAACATACGGAAAAATAGATTCCATTTATTGCATTGTTTGATTAAGCGTACTATAGACGACCCGACATCGTGAAATGACTTCTCTTTTAGTGTAATGGCGCAGGCCGAATGGCACAGATAGTAGTAATTCTATCTTGTGCGCTAAAGTTCTTGGGTTCGATCCCCACCCATTCATATAAAAAATATTATATTGTATTTATTATTTATCTTACGAATACAATACTTAAATATATTTAAATGTATTTAAGTATTGTATTCGTAATAAGTCTGTTGTCTGATATCAATGACACAACCGCTTTCTTTCATTTTCATCAAAATTTATCATGCCGCATACAATTTGATTGCATTTGAAAATATGTAGATGATTAGAAAATATGTGAGTAGATTGACACGATGACAATTCCCATAAAATTCCATGAGATGTAAGCTAGTTTTTCAAGCGACTTCATTGTCTTTAATTTCCAGTGGGTGCCAGGATCGGTATGGGGCCCGCTACCGACAGCAGCGACGGGGTCCGCCCAACCACCCTCTGAAGACACCAACTCGCTGGCCGAGCAGCTGGCGGCGTTATCACTCAGGAGGCCTCCGAGGCTTCCTCCGCCAGCATATATGTGCCACCTCTGCTTCAAGAAGGGACATTATATCGGCGACTGTCCCCAGGTCAGTTTTTATTATATACTTAATTATGTTTACTTTGTCATTATTCATAATAAAATCAGCAGCGCCGCGCGGATTCGCCCGCGTCGTTCCCGTTCCCTGGCGTATAACAAAAAGTCTAAGCCATTCCTTGGAATAAAGCTATGCCCTAGAAAATTTACCAAACTGTTATTTTGATCTTGACACTTCAATTTTATTTATAATGTAGATGTAGTGTTTCATTCCTGTCAGTAGCACAAACACAACACGATGTTGAGCAGTTTTGCGAATGAAACTGGGCAGGCGTTAGGATCGCAAACTATACTTTGGATACATTTTGGATGGTTATAATTTTTATAAATCATATATATATGCCACCAGGTTCTTTATTGAAAATCTTGAAACACATTTAAATTATTTGTTCTAAAATCGTTTCTTATGGGAGTAGAAGGGGGTGCAAAGTTAGCATGAAAGTACTACAATTTATCGCGGGTGAAACCATTGTCCCAACTTATGTTGATATATTTAAGCCTAATCTGCTAAATTTGCAGATTGGCTAGTTCACTATTCGGCAGACGACAAGTTCTAACTTCTACGCAATATGAGTCGTGTTAGAATTTTAACCATTGCTACGACATTTATTATGATAGTTAATATTTAATCTGAGTAATTGCGATACCAGCTGCTATCGTTATTTATCGAAAGCAGATGATTGGAAGTTTGCGTCGCAAAGAAATAGTCTTTTACTATCAAAACTAGCATTATTAACTACAACTTGATTTGAATGACAGCTATCAAACTTAACGCGTTTTTTAATTATGCTAACGGTCTTTATCTTAATTTTCAAAATTCATTTTATGCGAAACCTCTGTAATGCAATCAATCATCATTATTATATCAGCCATTGGGGATCCACAGCTGGACATAGGCATCCCAAAAAAAGGAGGAAATTTGCCCATAATTCACGCGCTGGGCAAGCATGTTGGCAATCGCAGAGCACAGCTATCGCGACGGGGATGCTGCTGCCCATCTCACCCTGTGCATTTGAGCTACACTGTTCCGCATGGATATCTGTCTGGCACCTTAGTCTCTAAAGAACATTACAGGGGGAGGTACCATTCTACAATCACATGCAATCAACGTTAATAACAATTTGTGACGTAGACGACCATAACGCCAATATAAATATCTAAATTTACAACCAGAAGTAAAAATGAAGGTCAGAAGTACCAAGAATAAACGAGCGTGTATGAAAGGACTAATGCGAGTAAGGGAAGTGAGAGCGGTATGCCAGATCGTGGCAAGTGGAGATCCATAGTCTCTGCCTACCGCGATGGGACACAGGCGTGATGTGTGTGTGTAAATTGACATCTGTCATTCTAATCGACCTATATATATATATGAGTTATAACTGGAATCATACAATACGTCTTTTTCCAAAAAAAATCTAACTAAATGCTGCCTGTGAATGCTATGTTAATATTCGTGTAATGGAAAAGAGTAGCATTTAGGCCCATTTGATTGGAGTTCGCGGAAACATTAGACGTGTATGGCCGGTCGGCAGTGTGCCAATAATATAAATTTATTTTTATACTTTAATTTTCTTCTATTCGGGAAGGTTGTCGCTTTTAAACGCACGCCCGTCACAGCGTGGGCTTGTCGTACATTTGAACAGATATACATAGAACAAGGGTCCTTCTATGAATTGTATTGAAAGGAAAATATGTTTAACATTAGATTTCAACAAAAATATGAAGACAACTAACAGGATATTTCATACTCACTTCCCCCCTCCTTACTTTTACCTGAAGAACAAAAAAAATAAGAACCTCTTTACTTAATTTCATTGGAATAACTTCAGAAACGGGGTATTTACTGGGCGCCTTTAGGGGATTATCAATCAAAAATGATTTTTGATTAATCCCATCCCTACTAATATTATAAATGCGAAAGTAACTCTGTCTGTCTTTCTGTCTATTACGCTTTCCCGCTTAAAATTTGGCAAAGACAATCTTTAGACCCTGGGAAAGAACATAGGCTATTTTTTAATTCGAAATGAGGGTTTTAAAGAGTCAAAAAGGGGGATGAAAAATTGTATGGAAGTATTGCTATTTTTAGAGCTAGAAACTTGAAACATATTTTTCAAGCCATTAATTCGATATAAATGGACATGACATTCAAAGTTTATATAAGTTAAGGTAAAGAGATATGGTACCCAAAAAAAACTATTCACGCGGGCACAGGTAGCACTTTATATATGTTACCCCTGTGTAATATTTCAAGTTTCTAACTCTTATAGTTTAGACCCTCAGTTAATGTGTCAGTCAGTCAGTTTGTCAGTTTCTCCTTTCTCCTTTATATATATATATATGTATATATATATATATATATATATATACATATATATATATATATGTACATTTATACATATACTTATAGATTATATTAAATTTTATGAGCGATGACTGATCCCTTTTAAGTTTACAAGATCATTATTTAATGCTGCGTGTCGAGAGATCATAGTCGGTCGGTAAGTTCCGATCTGATATAGGGCCCGATGGCGTGGATGGTAGTGGTACTGTTTTGAGGGGGTCGTAGAATCGATCCCCACCCAGAACAAATATATGTATTTGTTCTGTGTCTGTATGTGAAATATATGTATTTAGGTATTATATTAGTAATTCCTCTGTTTTTTTCTTCTGATTGTCTCTGATTTGTCTGATATCCACAGGTGCCTCAAGCAACTTATCACAGAGTCAGGCCAATGTATGAGATGTTGTGTGAATGTATTTATATATTTAATCCACCTTTACACTTGCCATTGGCAAACTTGTGGTAAACCATGCGATTCTATTAATAAAGAAAGTTAAATTAGAATACTTCCCTATCTTGCTATATATCACCTCTATATTTTCTTATGCCTACCACAGGCACTTTCAAATCGTCAAAAATAACAATATATATTTTTTAATAAAATTTTATATTACTCACCCATCTGGCGTGAATTTTGTTTTTATGTGCTTTTTGTTTGCGAAAGCTAATCAAAATAATTGACACTACCATAGAAAAATTAAAAAATACATTATTAAAAAAATAATACGATGGGCGATGTGACTCCATAAAGCAATTTATTTCTGGCAACATTTGGATAGAGAGAATATATCTCGTTCGTTACACGTTGTTTAATTTAAGTTCAAATATTTATTTATTGCAAAATATTTGTTTAATATATGACAATAATTTATGAGGTAGAACGTTTATCGGTTCATCTGGTATTAGACTATGATGTACTTAGACATGCGTAATTAATGAACGTCAAGATTTGAATCTTTGTATATAAAAGTTGAAGCGGACTGGCTGACTGCTATCATCGACGCAGGTCCTAAAATATAATGGTTAGAAATATGACATTTTGCTCGGGGATTCTTTTTAAAACGTAAGAGGGCTTAAGAACTTAATTTTTGAGATTTCAACCCCTAAAGTGGAAAAACATGGGTGCAAAGTTAGTATGAAACGTGGTGGATAGTGAAAATTCGGTAAAAATCTAAACACCTAAATCACTTATCGGTATGAAAAATACTTTATTCACTTACCTTTTTACTATATATGTAAAGAAATAATATTTCTTTAATTTTGAATTTTGCCGCGCTTACTACATTACCAATGACATTGACAACTGACAAGCGCTAGAATCTGAGGTCAATGGTCAGTTGAGAGGTTATGAAAAAAATAGCATTGTATTAGATTATTGTGATTTGTTAATTAAAACAGATAAATAAGAATAATTGGTGGAAGAATAGACTTTAATTGTCGTTTCTTCGTTTTCAGGTAAAGTTATAATAATAGGGTAGTTAAATAAGTTATTTGTAAGATTATATAATAATATTTGTAAGAAATTAACGAAATAAATCTTCGTTTTCAGAAGCAACGCATAAGTTTATTTTTAACCTAAAATTAAAGGATAATCGATATATATACATATATAAAAAATTATCATAGAAATCGATCCAAATTTGGAAGAGTATGAACACAAAGACACAGATTTTTGAATATTTTTGCTGTATATTAGTTCAAATATTATTTTTATATATAATTGTTGCATAGTAGAATGTTTGTTTTGTATTATTGTGTATTTAATTTAGCACTATTTGAAAGCTTTGAAGCTGACTAATATTCTTTTTAAATTTCTAAAATCTCTATGTCTACTCTAGTATCATCTCCATAGACGGTGGCGCCGCTTCAATTACTGTAGGAGTAAAAAAAAACTTGTGACATTATTTGACAGATGTCGAGAACGACATCGGATTTTTCAAAGAATAAATGTTGATATATGTTTTAAGTTTGAAAATATTTTGTTCAGACGATGGTTCGCGCAATCAAAGCATGTTGAAACAGTACTCTATTATACCGGTACAGTAAACTATAGAACAAGCTTGTTGGGCACAATCAGCCTCAGCCATTTAGGGATGTCAATTACTGACTAGTATAGAATTTAGACAAATTATTAATAATCTGACGGGCCCAATGATAAAGATCCAAACACAAATACGATTTATATTTGTGTTTGTTCTGAGTCTGGGTGTGAAATGTGTATTTGAGCATTATATTTGTAATACCTCTGTTTAATATCCGTAACACAAGTGCTTTAATCGACTTACCTTAGATTCAGAGACATGTATTATTAATAATATATAATAACAATAATATATAATCTTGACGTAACAATCTTAGCTCTGTATATATACGTAGTACAAAGAACATATGTGTTCGTTGTCGCACTGTTGAATACTTCGTAGCCGGTGGCGCCACCCTGGTGAACGTGGAAGTGAAATAAAAATTATGTTAACATCAATTTTATGGAAAAAACTTAAGTTCCATGAAATTCACAATTTAGTTCACCTGTGTGAAATCAAATTGGAAGTAGGATTTATTACACAACAGCTTCACCAAAGAATAGTTGAACTTTAGTCAAACCTACAGATCAGCCTAGACAAATCCGTCAAGATCTTACAATAGATTTGAGTTCAACATTTTGTCAGATTACATGAGATAGATCTTATGCAAAAGTGGTCTGCATTCTGTCTAGTGGGACAATCTCACCTATGTATAATAGCAGTGAGGTAATGAAATTACCAGGTAATGTAGCATAATATCCTCAAGTCATAAGGTTAGCAACGCGTCAGTAATATCCTTGTGCTATTTCGAGCTTCACAGCTGCCTATAGAGGCTGCAGTGGCGCTTACTATCACGCGAACTGTATACTTGTTTGTCAACCTGGTCTAATAATAATAAAAAAGATTCGTGTAGATCCATTGCTTTGTGTACTTAATGATTTAGAAAGTACATAACAATTTATTCAATATTCAGTATACATGTATGTATTTAGAAACTATTTGATTATTTAAGGAAGGTGATATATGAATGCTACTATCCAATACTTCTCCAATAGCAGCCCTAACAGGCAGTAGAGCAACGCACGTTTCCCAGAAGCCGGGATGTGGTTCAGCTAATGTTTCTCCCACACGTTAACAGTTTGACAACCCAACGAAAACAAGATCTGCCTTATAGTTTTGTAACACGACACTCGCGTACTTGCTAATCTAGCTAACTGGAGCCGAGGGTTCCAGGTAACGCAACATTGTTATTCATTTATTTATTTGTTTATAATATAACATCGCCCGCCGTCGTTCGTCTCCGCACGTCGTAACACCACTACATACAATAAAACAAAGTCGCATCCCGCTGTTTGTACCTATGTATGCTTAGACATAAAACAACGGTTTTTTAATAGATCGAGTGGTTCAAGAGGAAGGTTTATGAGTATAATAATGGCTGCCTTAAAGAAAGGCCTCCCCATGAAAGGGCATTAACCCTGCTCTCTTGGGCAAGTGTGTTGGCAAGCGCAGAGCGCAGGGATACTGAAGCCCATTGCCATCCTCGCCCTGTGCATTTGAGCTACTGTTTCGGATAGATATACCGCCATTTGTCGGTTCTGGTACCTCAATCGCCTCTGAAGACACCTGGTACATAGGGAGGTACTATTCTAGTCTGCCGGAACCTCACGGCTAGTGTATATACATGCTAATATAGTAGAGAAACACTGATAATTTCAGAGGTGTCGAATATGATGTCGTAAATAAACACTTTTTCTTTCGATTACATTGCAAACAATTGCTAAACCCGAAGAAATTGATCAAATTAATGCACGGAACACATTAAAAAGTTTACATAAAATCTACAATAGTATAGTCTATCTCAATAAAGTTCACTCGAACGAAAGAAACTATTTCCACATCTAAATTTGTAAGAGCATAATGTCAGTTTAAGGCTTCAGCATTAAAATGATTGCTGAATTAACTTATCAGTATATGTATATTAATTAGAAAATAATAAATCTGTGTCGATATTGAACGGGTATAGTTAGGGGTTAGGCTCCGCGCAAAGTAAAAAATAATTCTTAATACATATAATCTTAATGTGAAAATAATATTAAACGAAAAATACTAGTATTAATGTAGAAACAGCTTAGGTTGCTTGATATACGAAAAATATAACACAAAGTTATCAAAACGCTTTTCACAATAATACTACCATTTCCCGTCTCTCTCGACCTCTACCTGAACTTTATAATTTGTACCTACTAAATGTTATTATGATGTTCTCATTGGCATTTCAAACTGTTTCCAGGCCCGTCCAAAGGGAGAAGGTCTGACCCCGTATCAGGGCAAAAAGAGGTGCTTCGGCGAATACAAGTGTCCGAAGTGCAAGCGCAAATGGATGAGCGGCAACTCCTGGGCCAATAACGGGCAGGAATGTATCAAGTGCCGAATCAACGTATTTCCTCACAAACAGGTATATTTATACATTTAAATGTAGGTTAGAAATTTTTGAATTACACTCCTGTGGTCGTGGTCGTGGTCTTGGCCGTGGTCGTGGTCGTGGCCGTGTTCGGAGGTCGCACGCCAAGTAAAATAAGAAGATCCTTAGTAATGTTCTGGTACTGTCTACGCTCAACTAGCTCGTCTCTCACAAAGAGAGTAAAGAAAATACATTTATATTAATAAATAAGTTACTTTAAACTCCATTTGCACACCTACATACATAGCCTTTTTTATTAATAATCAAGGCAGATTTGAGTTTTGTACCCGTACTCGCACTATTCCTACCGAAAATCTATAAAACGCGTCTAATTCTTTCATTAGAAGCCCACTGCTGGACGTAGGCCTCTCCAAGAAATTTTGAAAAAAGGGGAAATTTTGCCCATAATTCCCACGCTTGACAAGCGTGTTAGCAGTCGCACAGCGTAGCTTTCGCGACGGAAACTCTGCTGCCCATCCCCACCCGTAGTATTTGAGCTGCACTGTTTCGAATGGATATACCACCATCTATCGGTTCTAGTGCATTGCCAACCTTATGACTTATGAAATACATTGCCTCTCTCATCCTTCAAACCGGAACACAGAAGTGTGAAAACTGGATAAATGTGACATATAATCTTCAGGTTACAAGGTTGGCAATATTGATATCCTTGTGTTGACACTGGCCTCTATAGGCTGCGGTCATCATCAAGCGTACCGTATGCTTGTTTGTTGACTTTATAAAAAAAGGAACTCATCAAATCTTACATATTTTCAGCGACCCCTTGAGAAGCCCGACGGCCTGGACGTGAGTGACCAGTCCAAGATACATCCCCAGCAACTGTGTCAGAAGTGCCGCTCGTTAGGCTATTACTGTCGGCGAGAGTACTGATCCAAAGTAGCAAGTTAAGCATATCAAAGTAGAACATACTATTCTACATGTATTATGACGTCATCCAACAAATCTTTGGTTCTGGAAATTGAGATCTAAAGAGCCGTATAAATCCGCCGATCGCCATCTGTCGTTTTCGTAAAAACCTTTTTTATACGTTAAGCACATCAATGGTAATTGACTCGAACTGAAAATTAAAATATACCAAAGCTTTGCTTTCTACTAATACAAGTTGCCAAGCATTTGCGCGCGAGCACAAGCGCAAGCAACGCATTGCATAGCGTTACCAACCTTGTTATTTGAGGATATTGTGTAAGAATATACAGCAACTAGAGTGCGTCTTTTAAAAAAGAAAGTAAGCACTGTTTCTTTGCACGTGGTAGGTTAAGATACCCTTGTAAGAGTAGTGTGGAGAATCCTTAGTAAGAGATACCGAGAGCCCACAGATCATTAAAAAAGACTTGGACAACAATTGTAAATTTATTCTACACATGCATTTAACGCAGATGCCATCTTTTTACTGCCATCTGGCAACAAAAACACATGAATGAATGTAACCTTTTTTCAAATACAACTTTTAAATGCGTATTTCACAACAGTTGCGCATAGAAAACATTGGTGACATCATTATTCTACGAAAAGGTAGAGAGACCAATAATGTCAACTAAATTATTGCTGATGGTATCCTGGGTGTATCAATAACTCATAACATTATTAAGTCTTCCTACAATTTGAGATTTTATTATTAATGTTACCTATCGAATGTTACAAATTTACGAACCAAAAATTTTACCTAAGATGTACATTTTCATAAAAAAAACACGTAGATTAGACTTGAAAATAAAATTTTATAAGATTTTATCGAGATTATTAGTACGTATAATTGGGAATATGCATTGTTCTTTTTAATGATTTATTTCTTAGGTAGGGAAGTAAAAATAAATTTATTCTTGAAATTGATTCATCGCTAATAAAGTCGTATAAAGTCGATGGTCAGACAGACATATGCGAGCTTTGTGACTTCACAAAACACGACACCCTGCAACGACACGCAGAGACGGAATGATGAAGATAAATTGATTTTAATGATAAGTTCATAAGTTGAATGGACGAAATGTATGCATATTCCCTATTATTTACAATATTGATATTTGTAATCAGCTTTTAAATACTAATATTAACTATATGACTTGATATAATGTTATATTTCTATATAGTCACATTTATTTGTAGATTTAAACATAAGTGTTAAGTATTTGAAATGAGAATAGATGTATATTTCGAAAAGAAGAATCTATTCGGTTCCCATGCCGTGGAATTGATTTTATAGTTATTATGTTCTCCAAATGGCATTACAGTTACTTATGGATTTTATATGTATATTTAGATGTTAAGTAAGGTATTGTTGAAGATTTTTATTTATAATCATAATGGCTAGATGTTAAAACTTCCAAGAACTAATTAAATATATATTAATTTCAAAAGATTGATTCAGTACTATTTTATAAAACGATTTTAAAAGAAAACATACGTTGCCTTAAATAAGGGTTAAATTTGACTTTGAGTAACTTTGGCACGCATTGAAATGTAAAATTTCTTTATTTTTCTGAATTCTAATTAGATATTGGATAAGTCATATGCATACACATCAATACAATGTAGATATTTGTAGTGACAATATCAAGAATTAAATTGTGATTCACTAAACGGATAGTCAGAATTAAACCAATTTGATCAGAATTTAACCAATTTGATCACAGTTTAAACAATTTGATCAGAATTTTCCCAATTTGATCAGAATTTTCCCAATTTGATCAGAATTTAACAATTTTAATAGAATTGAATTCTGAATGTGCCGTTATATGTCTTTTAAGTCACCGTTTTCTTTTAATTTTTATTATGTATTTGCCCATGTTGACATTACCTTACACTACCTTCGAGGTTTCATGGCGATTTTACTTATTTTGGTAGTGTATAGTATAGTGTATCTGCGATAATCCGACCTTTGATTACAGTTGTTGCTAGAGATCGTTTGACGGATTACCCAGGTCTACTGACTAAAGCAGGGTTTCTCAAATTTATGGCTTCACGTACTCCTCTAAAAGTTTCTAGGTGACAAAGACAGAAGTAACCCACTGCTACGTGTTTCCCTGTAACACTAGATCGCTGAATAGTCTACTTTAATCACACATAAACCTTGAGGATCCGCGTCCCCAACTTTGAGAAACCCTGGTTTGTATTATGTATTAACCATAGGTTTGGCTAGTCGGTAAGTCAACGGCTGCATCATTTATCCTTAAGGGAATGTTTGCAAGCATGATGGCAACCGCAGAGCAATTCTTCGCGACAGGGCAGTTATCTGGCCTTCCCCGCTCACATTTGCGGTGTCCATTCCTATTGCCATCTGTCGTTTGGGGTACCTCAATCGCCCCCTATATAACATAAACTGGCACAGAGGGAGGCACTATTCAAATATTGCGGTACCCCACGCCCTTTAATAAAACCCACACTAAGACCACCGATTAGCCATAGTTTATCATAGTTTAATCCAAAGATCCAGTGAATTCTTAACGTGCCAAACATAATTGTAAGTAATTTTAAGTATTATACCTATATACGTGATATATCAATATCACGTATGTAGCATTAGAGAATAAGGTCCATGTTTCACCTTTTGTAATTTAATTTTAAACTTTATATAAAACTAGTTTCGCTGTTTTTAATAATCACTCACGATATGTGTCAAGCAAGATAGTGTTAGAGGAAGAGTTAGAAATGTCCGCTCTAATCGGGAACTCTGAAACTATTATGATCATAAAGTCACTATTAAAATGACATTACCAGAGTTTACTACGTTATAGTCGTAGTTTTTTAGTACCTGGATACAGAGTGAATAGCTTACTTTCAAACTAAAATGGGTGTGTGAAAGGTTTGATTGATTAATCTTTAAAATGGTTGTTGAGTAAAAATTGTTTTATTAGGTATATAGCTAGCTTTTTATTCATTAAAGTTTATTCCCCTCCATTTCATGTCATGAGCAGAAAACATCTGGTATCTTTCTTGTTAAGCTTCTTCTGACACCCAATAATTAAGAATGTTTGTATGTGCCATATACTTTAAGGAAATAACGTATATCGCTGAATCGACGGTGCTTAATTAATTTTTAATTATAAATGTTTTTCTGTGTGTGTTGGGTGTGGTCGATTTTTTTGATTTTGTATGACTCTGAAACGTGCGACGTAGTTAACGCCCTACGCGCGTTCGTTGAAGTGAAACGAGTGTTGGTATTGGATTGGTGACCCAAAATTTGTTATCACCAACTCTTTCGTACCTTCTGATGCATGATAAACGTTAAGCCTTGGGTCCCGGCTGAATTGGTAGGCCATCATTACATCAGCTGTGGGAGCCCACTGTTTGACATAGACCTCCTCAATATAGCAGGATTTTTGCACATTATTTCCACGCTAACGTGGTTGAAATCGCAGAACGTAGCTTTCCGACAACGATGCTGCCCATCCCCATCCTATTAGTATTTATGCTGCCGTTTCGGATGAATATACTGCCATCTGTCGGTTGCGGTACCTCAGTCGCCCCTACCATACTTGGAACAGGGAGAAAACTATCTTACTCCACTAGTACTCCAGAACAATGTTATTTTTGGTTTAATTAATGTATATTTATTCGTTTATTATATCAAATAGTTATGAAAACTATATTTTCTTAATGCTATTCGACATCTTCAAATGCCGATAGGCAGATAAACAATAATTATAACAATTTTAATCCCTTCTATAGCAAAAAGTGACAAGATCACGCAGGTCAAAACCATTCCCGTCTTTTCAGTTAAAGTAGGTATCCCGGACTGCTATTGAATACCACCCACCAATCTTGCGAGTATTTGCACAGTATCTCCATTCCAATTTACTCATCGCCCAATGGCAGTTCTCTATCCGAGCAATGTGTCCCGTTCATTTTGTCTTTTAAAGATCAATATCTGACTATTGGACAACAGTTAGAAGTGTAACGTTTATCTTCTCCCTAATCCGCTCGATTCTTTTTCGATGCATTAGAGTTTACACATCATATGATTTCATAAACTGTTTAAACAGTAAAATTATTAATATTATGACAGATTTATTGACATTTCTACAGACGTAGTTGTTCTCCATTCTTTTTTCTAAGTAATTCGAACATAATTTAATTATCAAGGGTAGCAGCAACTCTTTGACAATAGTTGTTGAAGCTATCATTTGGTCATTGAATAATAGCGAAACAAATAATAAATAGGTACTAATCTTTTGTTTACAGATACTGTTGACTTTATCTATATGCATAAAAGATATACGTATCGTATCCTAAGTACAAGTGCACTGCTACACAAAAACCTAAGTATGACAAAAATAGTTGACCTATTTTACAGTCCATGCCAAATACTTAGAGTTCACATTCAATTGAGTGATTCTACATGTTTGTGACAGATTTCTACATGTTCATCTGTAAACGTGTCCTAAAATAGTATATTTACAATCCACTGATTGGAATATTACAGATAGAACACTGAAGTGACCATGTTTAAATGAGACCAATAACAAAGTTATATTCCAGTTTTGTATTCTTACCCGTTTGCGATGCGTCATTATACAAAACAGTTAGCTAATGTTCTTTAATAATTAAATAACTTTTGTTACTAAATGTTACGAAGTCAACAAACAAGCATACGGTCCGCTTAGTCACACGATATCACTAGTATGTCGTCAACCTTGTGAACTGTAGGTACTTTGTCATACTTACCTAGTAATTTTAATACCTTTCTCACCCTCCAAACCACAGCAAGCACTGCTATTTGGCGGTAGAATATTTGTGAGACTTTTGTAAAAGGTCTACCTCTAGTGAAATGTTCAAATTAATATTATTACAATATTTGTAAGATCATTTTTGTACATATAAATATTTTAAGGATAATTCAACAATATTTGTATATTATCGTTTTTATGTACTTACAGTAAAAACAATCAGCTGACTTTTTCCAAAAAAGTAAATCCAATCGTCTTGTGTATTACGTGAAGTACCGCTTGTTAGAGTTTCGGCACCTACCGACTTATCAAAGACACCGTCAAAAAAGGAAAATTAATAATAATAATCAATTCACACGACATCTCATATATTGATCTGACTCCGAGATAAGCCAGCTTTAAGCACTTGTGTTACGAAAATCAGACAACGGAGGAAATACAAATATTATACTTAGATCCAATAACACCCAGATACAGAATAGATAAAAATATCATCATATAAATATTTGTACTGAGTCGAGGGATCTAACCCAAGACCTTTAGCGCACGAGACAGGACCGCTACCATCTGCGCCATCGATTATTAAAAAAGCAATATCGTTTTGTTACTGGATTCTGTAAAAAATTAACTATGGTCAGTGCATCGAACAAGATGTATATGTATATTTTTCTTTCGAACTGTGGCTATCTTACTCACTTTGATCTAGTTAGCTATGTAATACTTTGCTGCAAGGAAAACTTAATTAACACTAAATAACGTAGCCATTCTATAACATATTTAACTTTTTTATCAAAAATATCATAGTTTTGGGTTTCTGTTGTCTATTAAATATTTATTTCTTAATTATTATGGTATAAAAACTTGAATAAACCAAGTTTATTTATTATTATACAAATGTGCGAATATTTATCAAAATAAATACATTTATGCTTAATATACCTACGTAACTTTATAATATACATAAATGTTTTGTTGTCATTTACATGTACCCACCCATGGACAAAAACATATATTTTATTTCTATCGGGTTTTAGTTCTAGTTAATTATTATGAAATGTATTTATAAATAAATTTTTATGTGTTAAAATATGTGCACTTTATTTTCTTTTGCTTTTAATAATAGGTACTTTTACCAAATTGTATTATTTATAGGACATTTTAATCAATTAATTACCTACTTATTATTGATGAACATAATTATTATAATCTGTTACTTTATTAAGGTTAATGTATCGAAGATTTTTAATAAAATATTTTTAATTTACCACTTTTTTTATTAACAAGGTTTTCTAAAAATCACTCGGTTTCATTTATTGCAGCCTATATCCTCTGTACGGTTTGGGCATTGCACATGCCAAATCTGTCCATCCGTTTAATAAAATAAAAAAACAGTCAGACATACAGACACATTTCCGTCTTTGTGATATTAGTGTGGATTAGCAGAATCCTTTATTATATATTAGACCAGGTCGACAAACAAGCATACAGTCCACGTGATAGTAAACGTCACTGCAGCCTATAGACGCTTGTAATATCACATGGATATCACTAGCACCTTGTGACTTGAGGATTTTATGCCAGATTACCGTTTAAATTCACATTCGTTCTCACTCTTCAGACCAGAGCACGGCAATGCGATCACTGCTATTGGTATGCTAGAAATAGGAGCACCCAAAGATATTTTATTTTTTTTATTTATTTATTTAACTTTATTGCACAAAATGTACAAATGACGGACTTAATGCCAGATGGCATTATCTCCTAGTCAACCATTACACAAAACTGAAATATATATATATATATATAGTGGTGCAGGCAATATATATACAAAATAAATAAACGTGGCATACATATTTTTATATCATATGCATTTATTGCGTTTATTTATACAAATATGTATATGTATGTAATTGATCAAGAGTTTATGACATATATGACATGTACAGGTTTATCAGGATGGAACGATTTTTGAACGTACGGCCACAGTGGTTCTGAACATTTTTTATTGTTTAAAACAAAAATACAAATGCTCTATAATTTATTTATTTTATTTTTTAGAAAAGAATGCGAATGATTAATCAAAGTCAAGGGTTTATGTCCTTCTGACCGCATTGCACTAGAAGCCTCTCAATTGTCTTAGTGAAAGTGATACAACTTATTAAAAATATTTTTACTAACACGTAGTAGGAATGACATTTCTCTTGTTTACTCTATGTAATATATAGTGGAATACATACGTTTATTACAGTACGTTTTTCAAAAATAACACAGATTTTTACTACTGATTAGTTTACTTGAACTGACATAATTATCATTTACAATTTTACAAGATTGATAGTATACATACCTTAAATTTCCCAAATTTCCTGCAAATTGATTAATTAAATATTGCTGCGAAAGGTTGTTCCTTTGAGCATTTATATCGGATTCAAGTCAATATGTGCAATTGTATTATTATATTATTTGTTAAACATATTAATACGGTACATTGTTTCTAACCAAATTCACTAACAAAAACCATATTTATACCTCGAGAATTTTTTTATCATAATAATATAATTCTTTGACTAAGACGCTTCCGAACCACGCTGACCTAGAAGTTTCCAAAACGCTTACGGAATTACCACACAGTACATAGAGTAATTGTGATTAATCGCAAAAATCTCCAGGTCTTTATAAGTTATATTCCGTAATCTCATTAAATTATCCAAACGTTTCGGTACGCGTAAGCAAAGAAATTACTTATGTTTTGACAGAAAACTGCATGTACTTTTAAGATTTAACCTTAGCCGTTTCCGCTGCATCACCAAATTAGGCTGCGATAAAACCAGATGTGAAATCCCTACTAATATTATAAATGCGAAAGTAACTCTGTCTGTCTGTTACGCTTTCCCGCTTAAACCTCTCAACCGATTTTGATGAAATTTGGCACAGTTCACACACTCTCAACCGATTTTGCAAAATTTGTATGAAAGTATCGCTATTTTTAGAGCTAAAGAAACTATAGCTAAAGCTAGAGAAACTTGAAACTTATTCTTTCAGGCCATTGATTCGATATAAATAAACATGACATTTATAGTTTATATATGTTAAGATAAAGAGGTATGGTACCCAAAAAAACTAATCTACACGGACAAAGTCGCGGGCACAGCTAGTTATGAATCAATCCCTAAATAATATTGACTCACGAAAGTCAAACACAATCAGTAGTTCATTCCGAAATTGATAATTTCTGTCTTATCTTTTGCGGGGAAAAATGTTATCTGTGTTGCCCGCTCAAAAATTATTGCACATACCAAGAGGAAAGTGATTATATTTAAACCTTAAACAAGCCTTTTATTGAATATTATAATGTACTTCCAGGTATTTTCTTATTGTTTTTTTCTTTTATGGCTGCCCATTGTAATTGCTTTTTTTAGTTACTATTATTTAAGCGAAAGGTACTTATTTGTCACAAAATTGCGAAAACGGAAATCTTCCGCAGGGTAAGGTGTCCGGTCCGACATTGAATCCACTGACCTGAGCCCGGGCATTTGTTTGATTTTTTTTTTGTTATGAGCCTGATCTGTCGCTGAGACCATTGCGTGTCACCGGGAGAGGCTAAGTCGCTCATTAATGAGCGAATAAGTTGGTTTGTTCATCATGGATACATCGGGTCTGTGCTCATGGTACAGACCCCATGTATCCATCCCAAAACGGCGTAGTCCTAATATTATAGGGCGGGTATGGGCAGCATCCACGCGCGGCATTTAAGGGCAAAAATCCTCCTATCTTGAGGAGGCATATGTCCAACAGTGGACTTTCTATGACTGATATGATGACTGCCCAAACATAGTAAAAGTGATAAAATGTGAAATAAAATAATTATTTCACGTTGTAATAGGTATTGTTCGGTATCGGTAAATTTTATAAGCTGTGTGCTTTCTATGGTATCAACACTATACACTTTAAGTCGGGTAAGTCCCCGTTTTGGTCATATAATATCAATCGGCAGTCAAGGCAATCGGCAACGTAGTTAAAAGTGAATAGAGTTGCGCATCGCATCATTTGTGAACAAACTCGGGAGAAACGGAGTTTATTTTATAAATAATTATAAATTATAAATATGCCAGTAAGTAATTTAAATTTGCCTACTTGATATATCCCTTTTATTTGTTAACGAATAAAATATGCTCAGACATTAACCTTGAATGTCCCCTTGAAATATTAGAGGATATTAATAGACTCATTTGCTTTTATTTTTTTCTTGTAGTATTACTGTTTGTACTTTGTACTGAATTCAGTAGATAGCTGATTTTACAATAAATGGCTTTGTTTAGAAAGAAATTAAGGATCCTTGTAAAATAATAGTTGTTGTTGTGCATGTTTAATTACACGTATGTAAACGTACGTAGACAGAAAAAATATATAAGGAGTTATTAGTTAGGAATTAAGAAGAAGCTAACTGATTAATTAACATATCGACGCAGGGCCTTATGGACTTGCAAAGGGGTTTCTTTTTTAACGTAGGGGAACACAAAGAACGAGTATCTTTGTAAATTTATCCCTTACGGGATAAAACGGGAATTTAGTATAAAGGTGTTATTCTAATTGAATTTATTATAAAGGTTCTTTATTAAAAGTCATGAAACAAGTGTAAATTATATATTATCGAAAATCATCCCTGAAGGAGAGAAATGGGGGGTACAAAGTTAGTATGAAAATTCCACAACTCAAACATCTAGATCCTAGAAACTACCGATCAATCTGTGCTGGCTGTGCTTACAAATATTTTCATAAGGACCCTGTATGCACATTGACAAAACTATTTGTACTGTTTTTTTTTCTTTTATGAGCTACAATGCTGGTTTCGCATCAGTTGATCTAGTTACTGATCAGTTGATACAGTCACAAACTGCTCTTAAAAAACCTGGAAGTCATTGGTTTAACTTACTTTAAAAATATTTAGTAAAACCTTGTCCTGTGTGCCATGGGTTCGATCTCCTCCTAGAACATTGATGATAAACGTTTATGTTGGTTGTGTGGGATGTTAAAAAATTATTTAAGATAACTGTTGTCTGATGCCTGTAACACAAGTGATTTAAGCGAATTGACTCGCAGCCGCATTTCATATCAATGAATGTGTGAATTTATCAATTTTATTGTTATATGTTTGTTTGATAAGTGAACAGTGCTTTATGATTGTAATATATTTCATATTTACAAAATCTATATATAGTGTACCTACGTCCATGTTTAGATTACATTTAATCATAGTTTACAGCACTTGTTATTGTGGTAAGATAATCATCACCATCATATCAGCCATAAGACGGCCACTGCTGGACATAGGCCTCCCCAAGTAATATCCAATAGAACCGGTTGTAGGCGGCCTGTGTCCAGCGCAATCCTGCCGATATAATAAGTCGTCTGTCCATCTTGCGGATGGACGCCCTACGGTGCGATAAATAAAGAAATATTAAAATTAGTATTTATAACAACACATTTCATATGTTGACTGGCTTCGAGATAGTAGCTTGAAGCACTTCTACGGATATAAGGAAAAGATACGGGTATCAAAAGAAATACAATTCTTATAAATAAATGTAACACTATATTACATTGGTTTAAATTAGCGGAGTTGCCGCCGCCACCCAGTTTCTCCCAAAATCTTTAGGGTTTTTTTTATAAATAATGTTTGAATCATAGGTACATCAAGTCATGTTTGGTGCTATCGGACTACTATTACACTGATACTTAATGACCTATTTGTTGAAATTACTTTTTTCTGACGATTTAAAAGTGTCTATCTATACAATTATAATCATGTCAGCCATTGTAAGTACACTGCTCGACATAGACCTCCCCAAGAAAGAGGGAAATTTGCCCATAATTACCGCGCTGGGCAAGCGTGTTGGCAATCGCAGCGTTTGCGACGGGGATGCTGCTACCCATCCCCACCCTATGTATACACTATTTCGGTAGGATATGCCGCCATCTATCAGTTTTGGTACCTGAGTCACATCTTATGACGCCTAGTACTTGGGCCGGACCTCATACGAGTACAAAGCGTATATTCTTAGAAACTATTCGTTCGCGTGGTCAGCGCTGAAACAAATGTCAACTTACAGTAAATGGCAAACGAAGTAATGCCTCCCGGGCCAAATGGTTCTTTTACCGACCTCCTCATACGGAAATAAACGCGGACTGACTTGTATTTTATTAACAATTACGATTGTCTGCCTAGGATAAGAAGACCCCGTACCAAGGCAAGCGGCGATGCTTCGGCGAATACAGGTGTCCAAAGTGTAATCGGGTATGGATGAGCGGGAATTCTTGGGCCAATTGCGCCCAGGACTGTACCAGGTGCAACGTGAAAGTGTACCCACACAAACAGGTACGTGAAATTATCACTACATCCCATAACACATCGTCACTTCCCGCATTTATGTACCTACAAGTTAGATCAAATAATCTACTAGAGTATTGTACACAATAAAAAGGGTCATATAAAAATCCGCGATGGTAAAGTCTATATCTTAGTGTTAAAGACCTAGTTTGTCCTAACTGATCTGGATAATGCTATTGCTGGAGATAGGCCTCCCCAAGAGAGGAGGTTTTATGATTGCCGCACTGAGCAAGCGTGTTGGTAATCGCAGAGCGCAGCTTACGCGACGGGGATACTGCCCACCCCCGCCTTGTGCGTTTGATTTGCACTGTTTCGGATGGATATACCGCCATCTGTCGGTTTTGGCCTCTTAATTGCCTCTTACGACACCTGGTGCAGTGGGAGGTACTTTTCTACTCCGCTGGTACCTCACGGCAATTATTTTTATTACTCCGGCGGTAATTATATACTAAATATTTACGCTATTCAATTAGTTAGAAGTTGACTGTGATTGGTTTATGTTTATTATTTCCAGACACCCCTGGAGAAACCCAATGGTCTTGACAAGAGCGACCTCTCAATGCAACACCTCACCCATTTGTGTGAGAAATGTCGTATTTTGAACCGAAATTGCAGATCGGGAGGCCCTTTGAACTGAAGGAACATTCTTTATGTAACACATTGTTTTACACATAATAAGAAAAATAATTGTATTTTTTGTAAATTTCTTGGCTTACTGTGTACAGTTTGATCCAACTTGAAATTTAATTTATAGTATCAATGTTTTTTATTGTTTACAGTTACGACAGAACAGTTACATATATACTTTGTCAAGACAATAAATTATTAATAGTATTACTGTCTAGAGGTACATGATTTTACCAGAAATTTAGAATAAAATAAAGACATTGTCTGCTCGATTTGGTGTTCTTATAAGACCAAATACTTAGTTTGTAATAAAAATATATTGGATATTCAGTTTATGATTCGAGCTTCGATTGTTTCTGATAGAATATAAGAAAGTCGTGAAGACACATAAATTTTAGAAAACCGATGCCGCAGGGTAACCGCAACGCCGGAGAAAAATATATTAAAAAATATAATAAACTGTGTTATTAATAATTTAGAAACTAGTTTTATTATAGTGTGAGATCTCCAAGAGTGAAAACTACTACGATAAAAATTTTAATCCACAATATTGTTACGGAATCTTAAGGCGTACATGAAGAAATTAAATCTAATAAATGGTATCTACCAAGTTTCTTTTTAATTAGTGATGGGGCAAACGAAATGAGAAGTAACAAAAATATTGTCTATTGCATAAACGCTTTATTGTTAATTAAATAATACATACATATTACTTACATTTAATGTTGAAATTTACATTGCACATACCCTTTCGTTTGGCTAAACAAATCTAATGAAGGTATCCTGGCATTACGCGGATTCTGTGAGGCCTCACGAATGCGTTTTCGTATTCGGCGCCGATGAATTCGTTGCCGTCGCCATCTTGGTGGTCCGCTGACCTCTTCTCAACAAGATGGCGGCCTTGAGACGGGCGTTGTGGGCTGGGGTGGCCTTTTGGTGGTGGGCCCTGGTGATTTTCAGCGGAAATTTGACAGATCGACATAACGACACAAGCCAATAAAATTAAAGCGGTTAGTTTGCTCGCCATATTTACTTTTATTTAATGGTTATTTGAAACAAACTCTTATATTGGTTTTGAATGAATGTTTATGGTTTGCTATAAACGTTTCTTTTTATATAGATCCTCTATATACTTAAACAATATATATGCATGTTTATTTATGTATTGTTGGCGTAGGAAGCACATTATCGACCATTAAGTGCAATTATCGCGTTTGGAATAAATCAATATTGTCGATTGTGTTGTTTGTGTATCATATAAAAGAAATGCTAATGAAATTACAAATGTATGCCTTGAGTATCCGAGTCACGAGCTTCGAAAATAAAATATTAAATAAGTATAAGCGGTGCCGGCAGACATAGTTCTGCTGAAGTTGCAACGTCACCAATATACAGGGACATTTATAAATTCAAAATAAGGTCGTCTCCATTTGTACCTCACTCTCACCTATTTCCATCGCCTAAAAATAGTGTTCGCATTGCTTTGTTCCGGTTTGAACGGTGAAAATGGCAGTGAATTTACTAGGTAATGTGGCATAATATCCTCAAGTCGCAAAGTTAGAAACATGTTAGTGATATCCTTGTGATATTACAAACGTATAGGCTGCCGTGACGCTTACTATCGCGCGGACTGTACGTTTGCTTGTCGACCTGGTCTAAAATAGATAAAATATATTAAAAAATAACGAGTCCCATGACGTACGAATTATTATATTTAAAATTCTCATCTCACTAGTTTTCCTTACTCCTTAGAAACAGAAGGTCTGAGAATTGGCCCCTATCTATTTTTCATACCCTTAAGCTTACCACCACTAACATTTTTAAAATATATTCGACATTTTTTTTTTATAATGTGTCATTAAAATACAACCCAAAATATATATACCCTTCTATCACCAACCACTATTTTTAATAGCGATATTAGTAATTCATTTATTTTATATAATTTATATTGCTGAACATCGCTTGCAGAGCAGGTCACTGTTAGTTGACATACTTCTTCAAAATAGCTTAACCGATTTTAATACAATTTAATCATATCAATAGACAATATATTCAACAACAAGAAAATCCGAAATTCATAGACAAGCTTTCGCGATGGTGATGCTGCTGCCCACTCCCGCCATATGCAATTGAGCTGCACTGTTACGAATGGATATACCACCATCTTTCTTTGGTAGGTACCTTAGTCGCCTCTCACGACACTGATACAAGGGGAAGTACTATTCTACTCTGCCGGTACCTCACGGCACACGGCATGAAATCTAAATGACACTTATTCATTGTGTAGCGTTATTATTATTATTAGCATTATTATTCATTGGGTTGTCAAATCATTTTAGGTTACAAGGCTTTCGACGAGCCCGATGGCGCAGATGTTAATGATCCTTTCTTGTGTTCTAAGGGTCATGGTTCGATTCTTAGTTAGAACAAACTTTTATATGATAATATTTGTGTTTGCTCTGTGTCTGGGTGTTAAATATATGTATTTAAGTAGTATATTTATGATTCCTCTGTTGTCTGGCGTCCGTAAAACAAGTGCTTAAGTGACTTATCACGGAGGTCAATGCATGAGATGTGGGAATATACTAATATAATAATGTATATCATAATAAGTTACTATAAAACTATGCCCCCATTTTTCTCATTTCTTAGTGCTCCTTTACGTTATAAAAGGAACCTTTGTACAACAACAAAACCTTTTATCTAAAAGAGATTTGTAATATTTGTTTGAACGAATGAAAACAAAATGACGGTCAAATATTGAATCTGTTTTATTGATACCCCTGGCTTGCAATAAATTTAATTGGGTTATCAGAGAGGTAATCAATTAATATACATCCACAAATAGTGTTCACAATCTAGTCATTCGTCGAAAGTTACAAGCAAGGTTCGCCGTTTATTTCTTAGAATAGAAAAACATTAACTACGGTAAGTAGCAGGGTCTTCCATCATTTTGTGTTAACAAAATATTTCATAAATAAATATATCCTACATCTCATGACATTACATTGACCTGATTCCGTGATAAGTCATAAGACAACAGAGGAATCAAATATATACTACCTAAATACATATATTTAACACCCAGACATAGAATCATAAGTCAGAGTCACTACCATCAGCGCCATCAGGTCCGTCAAATGTAATATTAACTTCTTTATTTAGCGAACATTTTAATTAATGCATGTCTCTTCATTACTATAGTTATTTTTTTATATATTATCTGTCATCGATCTTCTTATGTTTGCAATGTGTAACCTTCTGATTTAAAATATATGTTTTTTTTAATACCGTAACGACAGTGGCATGCAGACATACGGCCTGCCTGATCATAATCCATTACCGAAGCCTATGTTCGTTATCAGAAGTTGTACATACGCGCCGACCTCTTAACAATCTAATTATTACCTTTACTGTACCCTAAAAGATTAAATTTTGAAAGGCCCCATGGCGCATAGCGTCGTACTGTTCCTATCTTGTGCGCTCAAGGGATCAATCCCCATTTCTCCTAAAATATTTGTATATAATATTTGAATATTTTCATTTCTTCTGTGTCTGGGTGTTATTTATGTGTATTTAAGTATTATACTTGGACTTTTTAATTCGGAGTCGAGTCAACGTGTGGGATGTTGCATGTATGTATTTTATACATTACTAGATAACCTCATGTACTTTATACATGTTTATCATCAAAATAATATTGCGACTATAAATTGAGATAAAAATTATCCCAAATCTCAAACTAAGCAGGAGGCAAACATTTATTAAAATCGGTTCAGTAGTTTAGAAGTCAACCCGGACTAACACCATGACACGAAATGCTTATATATAAAAACTAGTAGTGTCCCACGGTTTCACCCACATTAAAATGTAGTACTGTCATACTAACTTCGCACCCTCGTTTTACCCCCTATGGGG
>JACJUM010005601.1:14203941-14242536 GCA_020976665.1 Heortia vitessoides
GGGAATTTTTAAACAAATATTAAAAGCTAAATCTTAAAATAATTGTAGAACTAACCTGGGAATTTTTAAATAAATTATTAAAAGCGGTGTTTTAAAACAATAGTAAAACTAACCTGGAATTTTTAAACAAATATTAAAAGCTATATATTATAAAGTCCCCTAATCCTCACGAACTGTCGAGTAAATTTCGAAAAGTTTACGAATAATAGAAGTTATGTGACTACAGATATGTAGAATTTTTTTTTCGGTACCAGACGGTTCTTATAACTAAGGTTATAGCAGGTTCAATATGCGATCAGAAAAAAACCTGCAAGGAAAACTGATGGTGATGAGGGTTCCAATAACACCTAATGGGAGGTATTATTAGAACCCATACCGGCGTCGGCGCTAACTAACCGTTGTCTTAATAGTGGATGTTAGAGCAATGCAATTCAGTCCCAAGCAGTTTCATGATAAATATAATCTTTCAAGCAGTAATAAGGCTTACCAATAAGTTTATCTTTCACTCAATTCTTAAACTTATTTATAGGCATATTATTAATTCAATTTGGGATTTAATTATAAAATCTTGTACTATTGCCCCGGAACGAATATTATTTTTTGGAACCTATTGTAATTAGCATCAATATTATGTATGTCATTATTTTTCTGAAAATAAGTTATATTTTTGTAAGCATAATTATTTTCATAAAAATATTGTCTGTGTGATAATATACAACATTTATATATTTCCTAAAATTGATTACTATTTCCAGAAGGGTGTATCTGAGATACTGCCAGCAGCGTGTTTTGCGATCACGTCTGTGATCACGGGGCTGCTTTTCATTATCACGCCAGAGACGAAAAGATTGCCTCTAATGGACACTATAGAACAGGTCGAAAATAGCATCAGGAGGTCCACGAGAGAAGCAGCAGCTGCAGATAACCCAGCGTATACGGGAGAGTCGGAGATCACCAAGATCTGATTAAAATAACATTTTTTGGTTGATTAAACAGTTCTTTACAATTTTATTGATTAAAAATACAACTTACAATAATATTTATTCCTAAAATCGAAGTCACAGAATAACCAATTCGTATAAACATAATATACAACCAAGCTAGAAGTGAGTAAAGGCAGCTGTGCTACTATTAAACTGTGTTACAGCTATTGTCTTCCATCATGTTCAGTATATATTTTTTAGGATAGCGCATATATTAGAAGAAAAAGCTCCGGTTGTCACAATCAGTGTGTGCATGTAAAGGAAATTCCTAACTTATCAGCAAGAGCGTTATCACCATTGACTACGATAACAATAATTATGTAAACGTTTATAAAAGCAAATAAATTTTCATTATCATTATAAATGCTTTTTTGAAATGTAAGTGCGAACGCTTTATGATGTCATTGATAAACCTTCGAAGTATCGATTAATAAGACTGTAATAAATAACCTAATTATTATTAAATTATATAAAATATAGTTTACAAAAAAATTTAAAATCACGTTTTTAAAATACATCAAAGTAAAAAGTAAAAAAGAAAATTAGAAGGTAAAAATAATGATGAACAATAAATACTAGTAGTAAAAAATCGCAGGTTGCTAGGTCAACGCACAATATTTTGTTCATCTTTGCAGATAAAATATTTTTAACTTTTTAGTTTGATGTATTTTAAAAGCGTGTTTTTAAGTTTTTTTAATCTATATTTTATTTTTCGCTTTTTAGTTCTATATATTGTTAAATAATATTAACATGATGAGTATTTCAGTTGGGTACGCATGCGCAGGCTGCGTAGTCTCATTTGCTCGTACACAGTATTGATACCGATTCTCGGTATGTGCACAAAGTTTCAATTAAATCTGTTCGTCTGAAGTGGGTCAAATCGACTTCGAATGAGTCGGTTACAATAAAACTAACACGTACATACAACTGAAACTAATATAATGCGTTTAAAAAGAAACACTGATTTTTACTGCCACTTATACGATACGATTAGAGGTTTTTAATGTGATCTCTTGTTGCCAACTTATAAACTTTACCTTGCTTTGTAACAAAGAAATTCTACAAACTATTTGTATATTAATGGCGAACCTCGGCGTATTCAGAATTGACAGTCAAATATTCGTGTTGTTTCTTAAAAAGATCCCGCGATCCCTGCGACCTGGGCGACGGTAGCCAAACGCGCGGTCGTCGCCGCGGGGCACGCAGGTGAATACTGGCACAGGGTCACTTACTAATGAGCGACTCCGCCTTATTCTTCGGTGGCGCTGGATTTAACGTCTGAGTAGTCCAGCAATAGGTTCGTACGAAAAAAAAATCCTCTGTTGTCTGATGTCCGTAACACAAGTGCTTTGAGCGACTTATCACGAAATCAGATCAATGTGTGAGATGTCAAGAAAAAATGTTGCATGAGTTGAGACAATTTTTTTTTAATATGGTCGAAATACGCTCGACCACTAGTCATAATTTTGGACTTGGAATCCATTTCGTTTTGAAGTATACACGTAGACCTTCCTCGAGAAATTCATTCCGTTGGTCAAACAAGTGTGTTCAATATATTTTAAAAATCATACAAAATTTTTCGATATCTCATTTTATTGTGTGAACTATATAAGTATTAATTCGACATAAGTTTATCCAACTCACCACAATTACGTTTCTAATACATAGCAGTCCGCCCCGGCTTCGCAAGGTTGGACATAAATAGGTACCTACACATATTTAAGTAATAACCATGCTAATTCCATCGACCATAATTTCCTAATTTGAAAAATTGTATGCTTATCTTAAAGCCTCCCTGTACACTACGTTGGCTGTGGTATTTGTAGGTGGCAACGAAGCGTATTGATTTTCAGGAGATCCTACTCGAGAAAGTGCCAAATACAATTGCTCTCGTCGTGTCAGTTACTCGATGCGCTGCGTGGCGGCCGCCGCCGGCATGTATTTTTATTTTAATTTCATGATATCTTTTGAATGGAATGTCCGATTTCATAATTCAAAAAGTATTCATCAGGTATTAAGACAGTTTTGAATATTAAATTATTTATTTGGATAAAAAATTATAAATGGTATATATAACACGGTCTGATTTTGATCGGCATTACTATCAATTTGTTAAATGTAAAAAAGTAGTTATAGTGACGTAACTACAATATTTAGACATATGGTCTCGCTATAAGTTTTTTGTAGATATTGATATATTCTACAATATTGTCAAAGAATTTTTGTCCTATCATGAATATTCATCGCAGCGTATGCGATGAAAGAGATTTAATGGCCAATTTTTTTACACCTGGTGGTGGTACCAATTGTTGGGTTTACTAGGAATTTCTAAATTAATCTAATATTAAATATAGCCTTAGTTACTCAATAATAATGTAGCTTTCTAATAAAAAAAAAGAATTATTAAAATCGGTCCAGTACTTTTTAAATTTATTCGCTAAATACAAAAATACAAATCTTTCCTCTTTATAATATTAGTTTAGATGAAGTTTAACATGAAGAACAGAACAGAAGTAGAACATTTTGGTTATTAATATAATATTTTGGTTTTATAACACTTACTTGTGATATTTCGATTACTTATGATATTTCGGAGCTCGAAAAAATAAAACAGTTATGTGAATATACAATTAAGCCGCAAGGAACCAACAGAATAGAATAGAGCCTTCCCCTGTACCAAGTGCCGTAAGACCGACTGAAATACCAAAAACGACAGATGGCGGTATAAGAGTGCAGCTCAAACTTACAGTGAGGGTTCAACAAGTCATCACAAAAAACACATGATCTGGAGAAAAAACATTTTATATAAAATATTTTATCAAAACACTCCTCAGTCATCACAAGGCACAAATCCAATTATTTCTCACACAATATACTGTTATAGCAACAATCTATTATTAACTCTTGCGACCGTTGACATGTGCGCATCGGATAATTAACGCTAAACAAACATCGTTAATAATCAGTTTTAGGTGCAGAAGCGAGGTACTTCTGCAGCTGGGGCAGCGAGTACACGGAGTCAGCGAGCTTCTTGAATGCAGGAAACTCATCGTCCAGGTCGGGACGCTGCAGTATCATCTTGAAATAGTCGTACATGCCAGCAAAGACGAAGTCACCCCATGTCAGCTAGAACGAACACGTGTCTTTTTAAAAATGAAGTCAGTTTTTTATTCTAATAGGTCACTGAGTTAATCTTCATTCGAAATTTATAATATTCCTTTTAAATAAACGTTTCAATTTTGAATTTTCTTTTTTTTTAAACTGTTGATATTTGCATGGCAACTAAGATATATAGATACACAGATAAAACTAGAATCCTTCGAATTAACCAAAATAGAACGATAAAGAACCTTGATATTTGTCTTGCAAGTAAATAGGGGAGGATTGCAGATATGAGACAATACGTGGATTGTTGCCAGTGGTAGGTACCGCGAGGATTACGTCGGCTTCATAAAAACTGATTAAGACGTATTTGTATGTCCTAATTGTTAGGAAAATTGATTTTAGAGTTAACTTTACTGGTACTTATTTATCAGCAAGAGTGTATAATATTCCTAAGCAAATTAACCTACTTAATATATACCAAAGCCTTATTCTATTATATCGTTCAATTAAGGCCTATAAAAATATATATTTCAGTGATGTAACTTTTAACGTCTTGACTTAACATCATTTGGCATAGTCTTTAAATGGGATATAGCCGACTTTGTACTAGGTTAAGTTAGAATAGGTTAGTTTATCAATTAAGTAAGAGTTAGTTAGGTTATAATAAAGTAATTTACAATCACCAGACTGATTCTACGACCACTCCATTCAAAGGGCTTTGTTTCATTCCGCTGTATCCGCTAACTAGTTGGATGTTGAGTGATGCTCGTTGATGAATCAACGTTCGGCATAGTCGTTCAATTAAATGTGGACATTCAATTAATACGCAAATCATTCAATCAAATAGGAGATTCAACCAGATGGCTACGACATATATATTAAATTTACATTCGTCTGCGGTAAGGATTAACTGTATATTCAACTGTAAAATGCTATCTTTATTATGTCATGATAAAATATTATCTTATCCGAGTGTGTACTACAATAATACCAGACGTAGTACTCGATACCTGCAGTGGTTAGAATTATTGCGAATTGGGTTATTTACCCATTAAAATCCATCTTTATATAATATATTATAACATTTTTTCTCATCATCATCTCATTGACGGGCCCGATGGCGCGGATGATAGTGATTCTATCTTATGCGCCAAGGGTCGTGGGTTCGATCCCCATTCAGTACAAATATTTATTTTATTTGTATATATATATGTTTATGTATGTGTGTTTGACCTGTGACTGGGTCTAAAAATATGTATTTCCACAACTCAGTCAGGTGAATGTATAGATGTTGTGGTATACTACACCTACTAGGAGCTGTGTTAATATCATTATTTTTTACAACTTCAGGATCAATTAAGTTTTGTATGCTAAAAGAAATAGTATACTATAATACATATAAAACTATTTTTTTAGCTTTATATACATATATATAACTATTCAGAGTTGAAAAGTGGTAACCTTCTTCATATGGTTTCTAAGCGATAAAATTTTACAAACAAAATATGGGTTGATTTCACACTGACAGAGCTTTGTTTTCTTCAACTCATTACTTATACCTGATACTAATCATTATTTTGTGTCTTACCTTTCCAGCAGCGATGTGGCCGTTATTCTTTTCGATTATCTCGTTGAGTTTGCTGAGCTGCACTGGGTACACGTTCTTGGAGAAGTCTTCGTGCTTCTTTTTCTTCAGCAATGCATCACGCTCATAATGCACTGCAACAGCCTCTAAAAGTTGGACGAAAAACAAGTTCATCTTTAATCGATAATAATATGCAATAAAAAAATATCATCCTGAATAAAGTATCACTACTCTACCATGTATCATCATTACATACAGTACAAAGCCTTGCGTCCCGTGCAATATAAAAGAGCAACAGGATAGATTAAGAAGTTAAGAAGTCACCATAATGTGTCGCCAACATTACGGTTTTAAATCACTTTCACTCAGTAACTTTACTAAACCTACTGCCTTTTCTAAACCTTCACACCACAACCACTACGCCTCGTCTTCATCGCTTATTGACTCTTTAAAAAAGTTCCTCGGTAACTTTCCTTCCATTCTTTGTTTTTCATACCAGTCATTGGAAGTCCACAGCTGGACATACGCTTTTGCACAAACCTACCGAGCAAGTGTATTAGCAATTGCAAAGCGCTGCTTTCGCGTCTTAGATGCTTCTACCCATCCCCTGCCACCCTGCACCACCCTGCCCTACCCGACGGCACATTTGAGCTGCAATGTTTCGGATGGATATACTGCTGTCTGTAGGTACCTTAGTCGCCTCTAAGGACACCGGTACATCGGTAGCTTACGGCTATCCTTTGCTCACCACGATGAAATCAAAAAATCTCTTCCACCAGTATAATAGAAGAATAAAATGATTTAAGAGTGAGGCCACTCACCGGCGCGGATGTCGTTGAGGAATCCCACGTTCTGGTCGATCTCGAAGTCCTCCTCGATGTCGGCGCCCGCGAGCCCGTACTTGCGGCCGAGGTACCGCGCGATGGCCAGGCTCTGCGCGTACTTCTTGCCGTCGATCTCCAGCACCGGCATCTGATCGAACGGGGTGGCTAGAAATCGCGATGTCTGGTTGAATTAAGCTGATTTTAACACACGCTGTTGACCGTTATCACACATTCTCGTTACAAACACAATAATATTTAACATCACACAATACATATTATAAATAATAAAATAATTTTGTTTCTCGTGTTGTTTCATGGCATGTGAATTCATGTTTCATATTATCTTCCCCTGTACCTTGTACCTGGTGTCGTTAGAGGCGGCTGAGGTACTTGAACCGACAGATGGCAGTATATCCATCCGAAATAGTCTAGCCCAAATGTAACGAGGCGGGTATGGGCAGCAGCCACTAGCCCCTGCAATTATGGTCTACCTCCCTATTTCCTGGAGACCTAAGTGGACATTTTACAGCTGTTATGATGATGATGCTATGAAGATAGAATAAACTGCGTAAATGATAGAATAAATAAATAAAATTCAAACATGCAAAAGTGATCTCACAAGATTTGAACTCGAGCCAGCTGGACGGGGGTATCCTCACGTCTTCAAACTCCTGGCCTCCATAGGCGAGCAGCAAGCGACCGCTCTCTCCAATCGCTCGCCCTGGGAAGTACGTGTATACCACCTTCGACATTCTTCTAAAAGTAAATATATAGACATGTACTTAAATGTTTAAAAAACAAACCCGGTAAAATAAGATCAAAATTCAATTATTTTTATTTAATGAATTAAATAAAGCCTCCTTTAAATATAGCTTGAAGATACACATGTCAATATAGGAGCGTCGCACGCACTAATTTATATTGGTATTATAGTTTGTTATTTATCATATTTATTACAATTTAAAAAAAAATAAAAGTGTCACATATAACGTATATTAATAAAATCATATATATGGAATCAACTTCAAATTATTGCCAAAAACAACCAAAGCACCTTTTTGCTATAAAAATATCGTTAAATTCATTTTATTATGAACTAATTTCTTAATTATAAATATAATTTCTAAGTTAATATACATATAAATAAAATAACACATTCTCTTATTTTGCTGTTTTAAATATTTTGTTTCTAAAAGAGCCTAAGGATATTTTCATTTATTATAACGTAGTTATTTTATTTTAGACCACTCGTTTTTTAATATTTCTTTAGTATTATTTTCTAATTACAGTATCATTGTATGAATGTTAATCAAATTAAAAAGAGCAGTTTTGTGTTATTTGTTAAAATTAATAAAAGTGCAACTTTGTTATTCGACTCTCGACTATGTTCCTAAACATGTAACAGTAGATTTTTTAATTTTATGGAACACGAATGTTGGACTCCATATTGATATGTGATATATACTATTCAGATAAATATATAGTATTATCGTTATATTCTTAATGATTTCAATCATTTTAAGTAATTTATCAAGAAAAATAGTTTCGTTTAAACATAGGAGTACATTCAATTTAAATTATACTTTAGAAGAATTACCTATTATACATTTTGTTTGCTAAACATGAGAGTATAGACTTTATTTATATCGATTTAAAGGTAAAGATGCGCAAAATCATTTTTTTGTTTAACTATAAATTAATATAAGATGGTAACAGAGGTGTCATGTAAAAGACTGAAAGTATACACAAAACAACGTTTCCATGATTGTATTGATGATTGTATTTTGCAAAGTATATGTATATATACTTATAAAAAAAATTGTAAGGTACATACATTTTGGTTCGCCTCGCGTCAGTAGTAGGGAATGACTGTAATTTTCAATAGCATTATCTTAAATTCATTCTGATAAAATATTATCTTATCTGTTTGAGTACTGTAACAGTAAATAAATTTCAGATTTAGAATTTAATATCGAACTTGCATAATCTTTTATCGTTCATTCCTTTAGAAGTAATAATAAACCGCTGATACCCTTTTGGTAGGTAATCAAAGAAACATTACGTTGCAAAATCTTGCAATATATTTATCTCATCATAGAATATATATAAAGTATGAAAATATTTGCGCTTAGAGAAATCTCGCATTTGTAAAAACTGAAATTAATAATAAAAGTATTATTTTAACGGCTTTAAATAGCAGTTTATTTGACAGTAGCAGTGCCCGCGACTTCGGCCGCGTGGATGTGTCACTTTAGGTATAAAAGCCTTTTTGATAAATGGACTTTCCAACACTGAAAAATTTCAAATGGGATCAGAGGTTCCTGAGATTAGCGTGTTTAAACAAACAAATAAAGCTTCAGCTTTATATTAGTATAGATTTTTAATTTTTTATTCATCGTTTCTTGTGACAACCGTTCTCAAGATTGCCGCAGGTAGGGTAGAAGTGCAGTGAACGCATAAATGTTATAAAATATTAAAACTGGCTATAGTTCCCAAAAAAAGCTACGTGCTGATCCTTAGAAATTGACGCGTAAGGTCCCACCGCCTCTTTTAATACTTAAAGAGTGTTTTAAAGTCTCCATACGGTTTATATTTAAATATAAAAGATTTTGGTTTACGTTAAGTACAAAGTGCATAAACATGGCCTTTGAAAATCTTTTGGGTTAGTTTACATATATGAATTGCAACTCCTACTGCGGATATGAATAATAGGGAGAGATAAATAAAACATCATGTGAATATAGTAGTATTATATATAAGTTATTTAACCGTGTTAATATATGTACTGGAAACAATAGACAATTCTATAATGCAGAATTAACGACACAAACACACTTGTGATGCTGAAACATTTTGCATTGATTAGAAGAAAAAATATTTAAGCAAACTCTTTCATCAAAACACTTATCAGTCAATTTAAGGCACAAACAATATCATATAATATGTATTCTTAATACGTAATTCTTGACGCAGCTTATGAGAGCAGCCGAAAATAAACGTTAAACGAATACTATTAGAGTTCAGTTTTGGGTGCGGCAGCGAGATACTTCTGCAGCTGGGGCAGCGCGTACACGGTGTCTACCAGCTTCTTGAATGCGGGGAACTTCTCGTCCAGGTCCGGGCTCTGCAGCATCATCTTGAGGTAGTCGTACATGCCCGCGAACACGAAGTCAGCCCATGTCAGCTAGAAAGAACACGGGCCACTTTGAATTTAGAGATATAGTGGTAACATCGACTATATTATAATCTATATAAATAAACAATAATTGTCTTTTGTTTATTAGACCACGTCGTCATACGAGCATACGCGTGCATATGCGCGTGATAGTAAGCGTCACGGGGCAGTAAGAAGCCTATAGACGCTCGTAATATCATCACCATACCAACCACTGGAAGTCAACAGCTGGACGTCTTCGAGAAAGGAGGTTTTTGCCCATATTTGCCGCGCTGGGCAAGCGTGTTGGCAATCGCAGGGTGCAGCTATCGCGACGAAGATATTGCTGCTGCACATCCCTGCCCTATGCATTTGAGTTGCACTGTGGTAATTTTTTATGGATATAACGCCATGTGTCAGTACTGGCACCTTAGTCTCCTCTTACGACACCTGGTACTGGGGGAGGTACTATTCTAGTCTGCCGGTACCCCACGGCTATTACTGTATTTTTTTACATAAATACCTATTAACAAAAATTCATTCATTCATTCACAATTTCGCAACGAGATCAACAGGATACAATTTTACTATGTACCCAAAAAAAGTGGGAGCGATCTGCAAGTCTCTGAAGAACTGAAAGAAAGTGAAGTATTTAAATATATACAAAGGTTTAGTGACCCAGAATCGACATTTTATTAGTTAGCATGTCCATACCTAGACAGTGGATGAAACAGTGGCCGTGCGATATCGACAGGAAACGACAGATGGCGGTATATCTATACGAAACAGTGTAGCTCAAATGCGACAGGGTGGGAAAAGGCAGCAGCTCTCCCGTCGCGAAGCTACGCACTGCCATTGTCACCACACGTGCCCAGCGCGGCAATTATGGGCAATTTCGCCCTTTTTGGGGAGGCCTGTGTCCAGCAGCGGACGTTTTGCGGATGTTGTGACGATGATGAACAGAAACAAAGAAGATCCAAATGATCAAACTCATTTAATTTTCGGAACGCTCTAAACACAAAGCATATCAATCGTTGTTTTCCATGGTCAAGTCAAAATATGCCGTCCGTTCTGATCTTTTTTGGCTTAAACTTTACCTTTCCAGCAGCGATGTAGCCGTTATTTTTCTCGATGATCTCATTCAGTTTGCTGAGCTGCGCTGGGTACACGTTCTTGGAGAAGTCTTCGTGCTTCTTTTTCTTAAGCTCTTCATCGCTCTCATACTGCACGGTAGCGGCCTCTGGGGATTGGACGAAAAACAATTAAATCTTCAGTCGACGATTACACGCTATACCTAGTAACATCCTAGATTAACTTAAATAGATAGAATTGTTTCTCTTTCATATGTTTCTGAAGTAATATTGATGGGCCCGATGGCGCAAATACTAGAGAACCTAGCTTGTGCGCCTAAGGTCGTGGGTTCGATGCCGCCCAGGACAAATGTTTATATGATGAATCTGTGTTTGTTCTGTGTCTGGGTGTTATTTTTACGTATTAAGTATTATATTTGTAATTCCTCTGTTAACAGATATCCGTAACACAAGTGTGAATTTATTTATTATATTTCGAAAAATTCCAGACGCCTTGGACATGTAGACAGGTTTTATGAAAGTAGAATGACTGCACAAGGACGTCCTAGGTGAACCTTAGCCGGGTAGAAGACGTATTAAAGAAGGACCAGGTCAGAAGTACCAAGATTAAACGAGCGTGTATGAAAGGACCAATGCGAGTAAATGTAGCTAGTGAGGTAAGATGATTCCTGCATAATGCTCCTCAGCCATTTTCCTGCTGTGCCAATTACTTATCAATTGGCACAACACGATACAGCCTAACAAATTCTTCCACCATAAAATATCATTTGACGGGCCCTATGGCGCAGATGGTAGTGATCCTGTCTTATGCACCACTGGTCATGGGTTCGATCCCCACCCAGGATAATTTTATATAATGATGCGTGTGCTTGTTCTGTGTCTGGGTATTGCATAATATGTATTTAAGTATTATATTTGTTATTCCAGTTGTCCGGTAACCAGAACAGAAGTGCTTTAAGCAATTTTTATGCAATAACTCAATAACGACTGTGTGTCAAGAGTGAGGCCACTCACTGGCGCGGATGTCGTTGAGGAAGTCCACGTTCTGGTCGATCTCGAAGTCCTCCTCGATGTCGGCGCCCGCGAGCCCGTACTTGCGGCCGAGGTACCGCGCGATGGCCAGGCTCTGCGCGTACTTCTTGCCGTCGATCTCCAGCACCGGCATCTGGCCGAACGGGGTGGCTGGAAATAAATCAGATTCATATATTTTATGTATAATAGTCATTGTTCCAATTTTAAATATAATATTATATATCATCTATGTTACTCCGTGAAGGTATCGTTTTTTGAAGGTAAAAGGTATTTTAAACTAATTTAGTAAAAAAAATATTATCAGTTAAATCCTAGCATACAACCAAAAAGTTGATACTTTCCTTTTCATAATATTACTTTAGATACCGCCTCTACCATAGATATCCAAATTTATCGTAACGTTCAGTATAGCAACAACTATCTTTCCTAATGATATGACGATGTTATCATAAACCATGACTCAAATACACCTCATCTCTATCGTAAGTGGGTCATATACTTTTGTGGCTGTTTACATAAAATTTAAGAACCCTTGAAAAGATTGCAGCAAGGCTGTCAAAACGTTGATCAAAATAGTTAAATTAACCGCGTTATAAAGCCGTTGAATAAGTAGTTTTTTAGTGCATGTGTTCATAAATCATCAAATGAGTTAAGGAGCCATTTTTTCCATAATACATCTAGGTATTGCTTTATTATTATTAATCTCTAAGCAAGTTATTTCGTTTAGTGATAGCAAAGTATCACAAACACTGATAATTGTTAATTGAGTTGTTTTTCAAATGATACAGTGTACATACAGCATACACACAGCCCACTTTCAGTTTATCAGTTTATAAAAAATCGACCTCCGTTCGTTTCGCACGAGTGTGCCGAGCTCGGAATAAACGAAATTGCCGCGCACAAACGAACTCTAATACCTTAACAATAGAGTACCTATCTAGTTGCACGGCTGGGAAGATTATTTGATTAGTCATCGTGACAACTGAAATGCCAAGGTCTCTGTTCAATATGCGACATGAACAATGCTGCGGTTTATGTAGAAATGGAAATTATTGTATCAATAAAACTATAATGTCTGTTTCAATAAACCATCACCACCTGTTCACATAGAAGGCAGGTGGGTTTCAACCAAATACCATATCACACAGTACCGCCAAATAACAAGCACCTTCGGCTTGGTGGAAACTTTGAACGATCTATACTGAAACCATTAAGCAAATGTTACTGTCTGTCTTACTTACTTACTACGCTGTCATGTCTTAACCGGGGAACCAATATCGATGAAATTCGGATAGGTGGTTCCACAGGAATAAATATAGACTATTAGAGACCACGCACATAAAATAGCGAGCAGTATCTTCGTGTAAGAAGTCGACAAACAAGCAAACGGTATGCGTGACTGTAAACATCACTAGCGCGTTGCCAAACTTGGGACTTGAAGATATTATGTCACCTTAGCCTGTAATTCCATTGCAATTCACCCTTTAATCGGATTACAGCAATACGAAACTGTTAATAGCGTTTTATTGAGAAGTTCCAAGATTATTTCCCTTGAAGTACGTGTCCATTTTGGACCAGCTATCTTTTTTATATCGTGTACGTATCGTTTAAGTTGTCAACCTTTTCTTCTTTTGCTGCCTTTTGGATACCATTCCGTTACTTATCTCGTCTATTTCTCTTTTTCCTCTCTTAGCATATGTCCTGTCCATCTTCATTCCAGGTTTGTAGACGGCATGTAAATTTTTAATTTTCTTTTTAATAAGCAGTCTGATCTTGTCCATTCTTTTAACTCTAATTGGACGGCAAACACTAACAGAACACTTGGTCACTAACAGAACAACAACTCAAAAAAAAATTAAACATGGCTAAATAGGATTGCAAAAAGAATTACAGATATCATCATACAAATGTTTGTCCTAAGTGAGGATTGAACCCACGACCCTTAGCGCATAAGATAGAATCACTACCATCTACGCCATCGAGCCCATTAGTAAGTTCGGATAAGCACTTATGGAATCAAAAAAAGCCATTGAAGCTGGAGGCCCTATGAAATGATCTTAACAAGCGTGCCCAAATAAAGAGAAAGAACATGTTTTAAATTTTTTAAATAATAATATTTTTTTTAAATTAAGTTTCTATTAAGTAAAAGGGCATACTTGAATAGTACGGTAACTGGAAAGGTTTTTCTTAATTATATTTGAACAACACAATAAAATATATGAAAAGAATTGGTATAATTAACAAAATTTTTATGAACAATTAAATACACGAAGTATTTTTGATATATATCCAGCCGTTCTCGAGTGACACATGGCAACAAACACAAATTAATTCTTTGTCTAATATTATAATGATAAAGCATGTCCCTCGATGCAAATGCATCTAGGGACCCGTGGTTTTCTATCTGTACATAAGGATAGGATTATTAATAATTTATTAATAATAATAAATTCACAAGACATCTCATACGTTGACCTGACTCTGAGATAAGTAGCTTAAAGCTCTTGCTTTAGGGACATCAGACAACAGAGGAATTAGAAACATAAATAACACTCAGACAGAAAAATTACAAATATTCATCATATAAATATTTAGGCTGGGTGTGACTCGAACCCACGACCTTAGGCACACAAGCTAGGTTCTCTAGTATTTGCGCCGTCGGGCCCATTAAAGCACTTGTGTTACGGACGTCAGACAACACAAATACAATCACAAATATGCTACTTAAACACATATATTTAACACCCAGACACAGAAGAAACACAAATATCATCATATAAATATTTGCTCTGGGTGGGAATCAAATCCACGATCCTTGGCGCACAAAATAGGATCACTACCATCTGCGCCATCGGGCCCGATATTTTTATTGGCGTGCATACAACTCAAGATTGGATTGCGCCCCACACCGATTAGATTCCAATAACAACTCCAAGTAAAGGACCTTTATTGAATAACTGACATGCTTTTCCAGTGGCATTGTTTCTGATAACTCTTAGTTTCAACACTTTGTTTGTCCATAGCGTAGACACAATTAAAACATAGAACTGACATACATATGTCTGATACACAAATTATACATCGGATAGGGAACTTGTTAAGACCCATCCGATGTTTACTGTTTAAAACGTTTTGTTATCAATCCAGTAGGCATTTTTTTTATGTTATGAAGTCAGCAAACAAGCATACGGTCCGCTTGATGGTAAACGTGACCGCAGCCTATACACGCTAATGTCATCACAAGGATATCACTAACGTGTCGCCAACCCTGTTAACTGAAGATACTATGTCACATTTAGGTACCCAGTAATTTAACTGACTCTCTTACCCTTCAAACCGGAACACATCAATGTGAACACTGCTATTTGGCATTTTCAAATTGTAACTAGCAACTCTATATTGTAATTGTTATAATGTATTGTTTTTTTCGACGATATAAGAGCATATGATAGGATGATATATTTGAATGGATATATTTGTCTTTGACTTTGGCGGTAGAAATAGGTGAGAGTGAGGCACCAATGCAGACAACCTTTGTAAGAGGTTTACCTCATCTTATATCAGTTATGTTAAGTGAAAGTACCCCGTCGTGTTTGCTTGTGGGTTAAAAATCTGTATATCTCTACGGCCACATTTACAGCCTATATTTTGGATTGGGTTAGATAAGATATCAATAACTTGGTGTTTATGGTATAGTATAGTTTTGGTTTAGTTCTTTAAAAAAAATAGTTATACTGACATAACTTAAATATTTTGACATATTTGTAACTGCGATTTTTTTTATAGATATTGATATGATCTTTTAATTCATAGAACATTTTTTGGTGTATTTATAGTTTAGTTCATGCGATCAAAGATATTTTATGGCAAGTTTTCTTTATACATTGGTTTACATTTTTGATGTTTGAATAGGGTTCCTTTTTCTCTAGTAAAATATGTTGCCTATGTCACTCACAAATCACATGGCAATATTCGTAAATTTTTATAATCGGATTAGTAGATCCAGAGATTACCCTCTGCAACGATACCAACTTTACCTCCATAATATTAGTACGGATTATACAGAGAGAACAGGTATCGTAAGAGGCGACTACGGTACCAGAACCGACAGATGGCGCTAAATCCAACCGCAACAGCATGGCTCAAATGCACAGGGCGGGGATGGGCAGCAGCATTCCCGTGGCGAAAGCGATTGCCAACACGATTACCCAACGCGGTAATTATGGGCAAAATTCCTCCTTTTATTGGGGGGGCATATGTTCAGCAGTAGACTTCAATTGACTGATGTGATGAAGAGGAAAGGTTTGTTTTTATATTTACAACAAATAGACTCCAAAACTAATGAACCTAGAGTAAATTCTAGAAGATATATTATATTCCCAAAAAATTTGATATCCCCACCTACAATGAAAATATGTAAAAGAGGCCTTTGGATTTGTGCGTTTGTAATAAACAAACTCAAAATCTACCGGACCGATGGCAAAAACGCCTTTACTAATAGAAAGGTTCATGAAAGGAAACACACAAAGTAAAACGGCTAATAACATAACCTTTATTTATCCTCACATTCTTAAGCAAAAAGGAGCTAAGCGCTAAACTGGACTAGCTGCGCCCGCGACTTCGTCCGCATGGAATAGCGACTTTAGGGGGTATACTTTCTCGATAAAATATTTAACACTGAAAGAATTTTTCAAATCGGACCAGCGGTTCCTGAGATTAGCGCGTTTAAACAGACAAACAAACACTCTTCAGCTTTATATTAGTATAGATAAGATAATACGATAAAAAATACCCGTAATGTTACCTACACGGGACTTCGTAACCAATAAGATAGCATTGCAAGATACTCGTAAGTTGGCACTTGATACCAATTTAGGTTCCAATAACAACTCGATAGTTGACGACGACGTTTTGCAGTTTTTCTAACTGAATCTTTTCCAATGGCTCTTATAATTTAATGTCTGTGTATGATATAGAAATAAATGTTAATTGTACTCAACAGAATATTATATGACTGACTGACATATAAACATTTTTTGACATATAAACAGGATTTTTTAATAATTCACCGCCTAGAGGAGTAAAATCGGGATGCGAAGTTAGTATGAAACTTTGCTGCTTTTGAAGTTATTTGAATGAAATGAAGAATAAAGGGGAGTGCAATGTTAGTATGAAAGTTTTACAAGTTAACGCAGGTGAAATCGCAAAGTGCTAGTCATTCTGTAAATGATGCTGCTAACAGGTTATCAGGGTCATCGGTATGGTGAAAAATAATTATTATTTTAGATAATTATCATTTCCATATCGACTATTTAATAATAGCTATTACTGCAATTATATATATATATATATAAAGAGAATGAGAGAGAAAAAAAAAGTTTATAAGAATAGAAGTTAATCCGTCTGTCTGTAATTTGAATGCCAAATTTCACTGGGGAAAAACTACTAATAACTTACGATTATGAAACATTTTTAGCTTCACCGTTATAGATTACTTCATACAATGATTTATTGAAACAAATTGTTATCTAAAGTTCTCAAGAACTCTTATCAAACTTCATTGAGTGTACCTAATTACTCAGTGTGCCAAAACATCTAATACGACGCGTGAAATGTTTTAACTGACTTTACATTCAGTATTTGAGAGTTATTGCACACATTGTATTTTCACGTAATTTTTGAGGGACAAATGTAAATGTGGCAAGGCAAACCTATAATAACCCTAACAAACTAAAACATGATTTTATTTTCTGTATGTATATCATCATACCAGCCTTGGAGAGTCTACGACATAGAATATAATAATTATAACATAATTGCCGCGCCGGGCAAGCGTGTTAGCAATCGCAGAGCGCACACTGTTTCGGATTGATATACCACCGCCTATCGGGTCTGGTACCTCAGTTGCCGCACTTTGTCCCGGGTGTCGTAAGAGGCGATTTATTTATTTTTATTATTAATAATTTATTATCAATTTAATGCTGTGCATGCTGTTCACCATACCCGCCCTGTGGGTAGCCTAGGATTTGTTCGACGCTGTTTCGGATACCTATCTCCAAGGGCAAAGGCTCAAGATGTGAAAATTATGTCGCTTCTTCATTACACGGGTTTATTGAAAAGCATTATCAACACGGCGTCCCCACAATCATATCGGACAGGATACTCGTATCTACTTCAAACAACAGCTTTCATTGCAATGTCAACGACTCGATGAACAACAACAATTGAAGAATATTATGGTACATACAAAAACAAGTGATCCTTATGTACCGTTTCCTGTTATTACTAAGGCAGCAATGAAGACAGAGCACACATTCGAAAACTAGTTTTCACCCACAGCTTCGCTTGGATTAGTAGCAGCTCGTCATCAACGCGACGCATCATTTTCCCATCTCGTCATTTTCGGAATTCGTCATTCGAACCTAGAGCATTCTATTCCTTTTATTTCATAACTAATAACATCACTTGGCTTGTGTGGGACGGGTCATTGGAGTCCCGCGGGAGCTCTCGCTTTCCCGGCTCCAAAGTATCCTATACAACGATCACTAAGCAAATTCATGTGCATCCATTTGTAAGAATTGACAACTCTGCCTTACGGAAATCGTAAATTTTACCGGGATGAAAAGTACCTTATTATGTCCTTGCCCAGAATACGACTTACTTTCACTCACATCCCAAATTTCATTTACAAATGTTCAGCCGATTAAAAATGGACCAACCGTAAACGGAACTATACATTCATTTTATTTATTAAACACACATGATGTATCCAATAAACAAGTGTCAGGAATATTATTTACATATATAAATAAAAAAATTCGTCCAAATGTACATAACTTTAGAACTACCGTACTAAATTGGACAATTACTTTTTTTAGTAATTTATAAGTATTATACCTAGTAACCTTTTAAGTTTTACGTAGCAGGACAAAGTCGATGCGGATCTCTAGTTCATAATAAACAATTCGTATCTATGACTACGTATATATACTCGCAAGGTTCTGGAATGGAGACCACGTACTGGCAAGCGCAGCGTAGGGCGCAAGATGGACTAAAACCGCAGGATCGCGCTGGACACAGGCCGCATACAACCAGTCATGGAAAATACTTGGGGAGGCCTATATCCAGCAGTGGACGTCTTATGGCTGATATGATGATGATATTTATTGATATATATAGTGGATTTCCCATGGGAACGGTACTTTGTTTAGAGATGAAAGTTTAGGAGTAAAAAATATATCCCTTCTTGTGTATTTTCATTAAGATAGTTTGTGTAGATAAAACGTAAAGCAGTGCCAAAGGAACTTACTTTGTTACACAATACACGTTAGTAGATATCGAAAAATTGGGATCAGATTGTAAAATTCTGATCCAATTAGCATTTACCCGATAGTTTTAAAAACGCTTAGTGCCAACTATTTTTTTTCGTAGTATTAAAAGTGTCGTTTATCGTAAATCCCACGGGAATAGTTCGTCTTTCGGGATGAACGGTAAGGAACTTTTCCGTGTATCCCATAAATATGTATGCAAAATTTCAAGAACATTGGTTGAGTAAATAATAATATAAATAAATATTAAAGCATATTACTCACAAGGCTTAAACTCGGGCCAGCTCTCCGGGGGCACTCTTTTGTCCTCAAAGTCCTGACCGCCATAGGACAGTAACAGTCTCGCGCTCTCTCCCAGCGCCTTCACGGGGAAGTATGAGAATACTACCTTCGGCATTGTTCTGGAACAAAACACACGCATCACGGCATTTGCAAACATTCAGACTCAGTCCAACAGCATAACTTGTAATACAGAAACGCCCCCTCCCTAAACTCTTCACGCATTTTCTTTTCGTAGTGCAGTACACCGCGTTGAACGGCGAACGCGTATAAGTCCCTGATCCTCGAGTGCTAACAGAACGCACTAGTGCAGTCAGGCTCCCATGACTCAGTCCTGTTGTTCCAGAACATGTCTCAGCTATTGTAATATGTTGAATACATCCTAAATATTTTAGCACGCTACAATTTTGGGACGCTAAAAATATATTTATAGTTTTTAAAAAGTTTGGTCCAAAGGTAGTATTTTTAAACGAAAAGACAATACACCTATCTATTCTTTGACTTTTAATAATTATTACTGCGTCCTGTTTTTGAAATGAACTAACAATATTTGGAGTTAGAAATAATATTGTACTTTGTACTATGTGAGTTAAATAAAATATCTAATTGAGATGACATGCGATATCCAAGGCTCTTGTTTTTGCTAGGCTATTAAGGCCCCAATCACAGCGCCATCTGTCTATAGGCCAAGAGCTTATTATAAATTAATACTACGCCTGATCAGTTCTCAATAGCCTTGCAAAGCATCAACGTAAAGCATACTAATCATCATGACAGCCATTGGAAGTCCATTGCTGGACAAAGATCTCCCCAAAAAAAGGGGAATTTCGTCCATAATTGCCGTGCTGGGCGAGCGTGTTGGCAACTGCAGAGCGCAGCTTTCGCGATGGCGCCGCTGCTGCCCATCTCCTACCTGTGCATTTGAGCTAAACGGTTTCGGATTGATATACCGATATCCGGTTCTGGTGCCTTAGTTGCCTCTTACGACACCTGGTACAGAGGCAGGTACTATTCTACTCTGCGGGTAACTCACGGCTCAGATTACCAATCGAACCGAAATGCTGTCTGTACAAGAGATTCAAATTAAGTTTTAGAAAAAGCAATATATAAATAACTAGCTGTGCCTGCGACTTCGTCCGCGTGGAATAGTTTTTTTTTTTTGGGTACCATACCTCTTTACCTTAACTTATATAAACTTTGAATGTCATGCTTATTTATATCGAATCAAACAACTTTTCATCCCCCCTTTCGACCCCTCACAACCCTTTTCTCGAATTAAAAAATAGCCTGTCCTTTCTCAGGGTCTAAAGATTGCCTGTGCTAAATTTTATTAAAATCGTTTTAGAGGTTTAAGCGGGTAAGCGTAACAGACAGATAGACAGACAGAGTTACTTTCGCATTTATAATATTAGTAGGGATTTTGAACAAAATTATATTTACAGTGGTACCACTATTCTTAGAATTTTAACATTTGTAATTTTTTTTTTAATTATTCTAAATATTATATGTACTTCTGACCAATAGAATATAAAATGTTCACACCAAAAAATAATAAAATGTTCTGACATTTTATTATTTTTTGTATTGCCATTTTTATTTTATCATATACCTACCTATGTATGTAGAATTAATTCAACTCATATTTTATTTACTTTTGGAATTATTGAATCGTAATATTATGTTATCCTAACAATGTATATTGTTCTGAAATAAATAGATTTGAACAGTGATCTAAGAGGTATCGCAAAAGTCACGAGGTCTAAGTCTCAAAAGGAGAAGACTAACCGGAATCACTCAAGAGCATTTACGGCAATACATCTCTTGCTTTGTTACGAGTTGATTTATATATTAATATAATATATATCATTTTATTTCCCCTTCTTAAATGATACAAAAATGTGCATCATGTAATTAAATTTAGAGAACAAGATTGCACTAGTAGGGAGGGTCGGGGTGATCGTCGACAAGTGCGTGCAGTTCCAATTTATACCGGCATCAATTGAAGCGTTGTAACCATAAATTCCAAAAAAAAATATGTTATAAATGTCAACCAATAATTATATACAAATAACTTTACATTTTTAGTCAAGATTTTTAGGGGCATGTCTAATAGGATTCCTGTTGGTTTAGTTTACCTACAAATTAATACAATTAAATTCCTCGCAGGCGGCTTAATATAATTATTGATTCAACGAACATAGAAACCCGCCAGCCGGCTGTCAATGTGAGTGAATAGAGGAGCCTAAAATGTAAATAACTCGAAGGCCATCACCGGCGTAGACTTAGTTATAGCCGGGCAAGTTTTTCCAAAACGTTATTAAAGTATTACGTTATAATAGTTTTTTTGACTAAGCTAATGCTGGTCTACTCAGAACTCAATTCTAGCGCTGCCGGATGAAACTTATTACAAAATATAAGTAACTTGTATGGTTGATTGTTATTAATTAAAACACTAAGTTCGGTACTTACATATGTGGAGAAATAACGAAGAGAAAATACGTCCAACCGGCTACTACCTAGTTTAAGGTAATGAATGAATTTAAAAGTTATGAATGATGATTGTTTAATATGAATGAACCGTTGAATGAATGAAGACGTTCCGACACGGAACTCGGAAGGATCGAATAAGAATGAACCAGAAATGCCAAAGCTAGTGAAGCCCATACATAGTTATTTAAAAAAGAAATACCACCGAATGAATTTATTTTTAAACACTCGATTATGTTTTGTAAATTATAGTATAACAAATAAATCATCTCTTTAGATTACTATATTAGTTATGTCGTTATTTATAACTTTACATTATAGATATTTTTAATTAATATTCTGTATAGTAATATTTTGTTAACATTGATAGAAACCTTTAGAAATGACAAATATTTCAATTATACAACAATAAATCGTGAAAAATTGTGTTTTAATGTAGCAAATTTCTCTACCAATAAAAAATAGATTTACATTGTTCGCACTAAACATATCAGCTGTGTGTATGACTGTCAACGTCTCAGCGTGTTCATACAAACGAACTAAAACTAAACTGTTTAAATAAATAAAAGTTTGTGTCAGATTTCTCGCGTATAAAAGTCATGGCAATTTTGTTTTATTAGTTATCAAAAAATGTTGACAATGAGTCAAAGACGAGCTAACAGGAATAATAACACGACTATTAACACAGATGATAATGTCAGTTTAGAAGATGCTACTAAAGAATGTGTCCGATTCATTGTATGTCGGGAGGGCAGTAAGATACCAATAAAACGTTCCGAAATTCTCAAGCATCTAAACACAACATGTCAAATTGCGGCTAATCAAGTAAACTCAATAATTATTGAAGCAAATAAAATCTTGAAGAAGGTAACATAACTTAATCCAAATGTGTTTGTAGATCAGGCAGGATACTGTTCATGAATATTTTGCATGTAATTTTAGTTATTATATGTTTCCATATAATTCTTCTACAATATTTACTAGTAATAATACAAATATCTTCAAAAAAACTTGGAATAAAATGTTAATGCAATGAAAATTTCCTGGTAGCTTTACATAAAGAGATGGTGTAATGTTCTATGTTCCAGATTTATGGGTATAAACTAGTCCAGGTGGAAGCCAAAAGTGGGATACAATATATTGTAAACTTGTCTGAAGAATGCAATTCTCTGCAATCAACTCTAACTGATTGCCATCAACGCAAAATGCTAGTTGCCGCTCTCACACATATATACATGTCTGGATGCCCTGTTAAAGAAGGTAATAATAGAAATCCATTTACAAATACAATATGTCTGTTTAACATGAGTACTTTAAACATCTTATCTCTGGCTCAGGACAATGTATGAGTTGTCAATCTAATATATAGTGGTGTGGAGTAAATTACAGTTTTTTTATTTAAACAAATGCTTTGATTAAAATAGTGTAACAATTTTTTATCTGCCTTATAGATGACATGTGGAAATTCCTTACCGAAGCAGGTTTGCTGGAAGAGAATGATTATGCTGGACGAAAAATATTTACTAACACATTCACTAGGCAATTGTACCTCAATTATACTAAGGTATGACATTCCTTGCATATTAAAATTACATGTCAGGGTGTTTATCACAATATTCCAACTTGCGAGATAAGATAGTTTCATCTTATTGTTCGCTCGTAATATTTTTTTCATAGTAATCAGGACATTGTCTATTGGGTTAGCTAGTCTTTATATATTAAACTTTCATGTCACAGTGTTTGTCTGGGATAAACTACTAAACCAATTTTAATCAATTGTTGATTACTGTGTACATTTTAATCGAAGTTAAGAGATAGCGTTGTATATTATATCACAATTTATGGTCACATTTTACTGTTATATTTCTATAGCAATAGAATGTGATAAACATTCTCATATGTCAAAGTATGTACCAAACGCTTTCATATGTCTATTTAAATTTTTATATCTATTTTCATATCCTTTTTATTTATATGTTTACATTTAAAAAAATCCTCTTGGCTTTTACAGGTTGGAGAAGGAGAATTAGCTAGAAATGTTTTTGAATGGGGCCAGAGATCTACAGAGGAGGTGCCTAAAATTTTCTTACTGAATAAAATGGCTGAGGTATTTGAATCTTTAAATTGATCTATTTTATGCACAACATAAACATTGCATCCTGTATGGTTGGCATGTAGCATATATATGCACCGGGTCTTAAAAATGATAAACCTGCCCCTTGAGTTAGAAATGCTCCTTGATAAGACAAATCTGCCAGTCAAGGTAATTACGTGTATGCATATATCTATAACAGATACCGATACTGAATTTAAACTTATACCAATATTATAAAGCAGAAGAGTTTGTTTGCTAACTCAGGAACCCCTGGTCCTATTTTTGAAGTTCTTTCAGTGTTGGATAGTCCATTTATCGAGGAAGGCTACTATGCCCCTAAAGTCATAATTTCACGCGGACTAAGTTGCGGTCACTGCTAGTTTAATAATAACTAGAACTGACGAGTCTGAAGGCGCATTCGGTAATGTTACTATCATGTGTGTCAAAAGTAGTGGATTCAGTCCTCACCCAAAAGAAATATTTATATGATGATGATTGTGTTCATTCTATAACTAGGTGTTAAAAAAATATATATTTAAATATTTGTGATTCCACAGGAATCACAAACATAAGTGATTTTAGCTATGTGTCTCGAAGTGAGGCCAATGTATGTGATGTTGTGTAAATTTATTATCATTATATTTTACAGAATGATTTTTATAATAATAATATATATTTCTGATAATTATCAGATGATGTTGCAGGTGGCTGCCAGTATCTTTATGATTTATAGCCTATGTTATTTTGATCTATGATTTAAGTTTCAAGAAAATTATTCAGTTTCGGCAAAAAAGAAGGAATGATTTTTGTATTTGGTAAACCCACTGACTAGAATTATTATTACGACGGAAATTAATGCTCTTGTTGGTCACTATTTCGATACATAACTTAATCAATTTTAATTTGTTTCAGGCGTTTGAAAAAAGCCCTGATTATTGGTGTGAGCAATACAAAGAAGCAACAGAAAAATAGGAATATGTTAAATACATACACTGGTTTAATAATAAATCCTGAATTATTTACCTATACATATTTTATTAAACTAAAAAATACAAGCTGAAAAATATACTTTATTTGATTTCGTAAAGACTTCTACCAGTCATACCATTGTATACTCCTGAAGCTTAATTATGGCAGCACGGAGACACCCTGATGTGCCAGCAAGTGTGCTGCATGAAATTACCAACTTTCATGGGCTGCACCCATGAAAGTTGTGACGCTCATAAGGAGGGTGTACCCAAGTTTACACAACATCTAATAAGAGAAACCTTTTGTGAATTATGTAGTCATAATTATTTTTATTACAGTAGTAAATGGTAATGAGAAGCGTAACATTGATATAGTGTACCTACAGCAACAGATTAACCTACCCAAATCTGTAAAAACTTCGCAATAGATATTAATCTAAGACTAAAATATTGAGTTAAAAATTGACTGTTAAGACAGATTAGGGTAGGTTGATCAGTTGTCCATCGTACAAAATATTGCAACAATCTCTCAATAAAATTTCGTTTTTCTACCTGTCTGAATGTGAAATTAAATGGGTAAAATAATTCGTAAGATAATGCTGTATATTATTTATTAATTATCACACAATTTTGGAAAACACTCGTTTTCTATCCCCTTAGAATTTTAAAACTGGTAACTCAAAAGGCCTGTAAATTCCCTTTCTACTAGTCTGTGAAGACATATGGTAACATTAGATCGATTGCCATAGGGATGTTGAAATTGAAAAATTATATCGATATTTGATTAAATCGATATTAAAATATAAATGGTCATACTTCGAAAACAAGATATAGATATATTGATGATAAATACAAAATCATATATGATTACAAACATAAAATTTAGTGTAATATTTTACTGTACAAAAATCTCTACACAAACAAAAATGTTTTCATCGGAATTGCTTTTTATTTGCTGATTTACACAAAAATATTGTATTTTGAGTTGAGACCTGTGTAATACCTACATAGATAAACCTTATTTGTTCGATAGTGAAAATACACGCATTTTTATATTTTTAAAAAATATATCGATTTTGATTCGTCGTTCTATATTAGTTAATTCAAATCGATATATTGGAAAATATATATCGATAGTTTTTTCAATAAGGCAAAGCCGACATAATGTCAAATAAAGCTGGTTTTATTTAATGTTGGTTGATTGGTATACAATTTCAAAGTGAATGCATAATCTACTTGAAAATTTTGGAATAACATCGGAATTTTTTTAGGTAAATTGGTGTCTTCTACATATTTTTAGACTGAAATATTATCATCAGTTATTTTGAAAATAAGTAATGTCAGTTTCATTCATAAGCTACTGAAACATTTTTCAAATAAGGAGCGGAGTTTAAGTAAAGCAATTTTTGGGTGTGAGACGTGAATTGTTTCAACGGCACTTACAAGAGGGAATTCCTTAAATAAATAAGTTTAGCCTATAACGTATAGATAATTATACATAAATTAATTTTTGAATTTGTAACATAGCGCACAAGAATGCTAAGGCGGACCTTACTTTTTATTACTGACCAGCTAGCGCAGCTGTAGCGTGAAAAGTACAAATCATCATCAGACATGTATCAACTGTTTGTTTTGCTGATTTTTTATTTTTGCAAGTAGTTTTACAATCATTTTTGTATTAACACACAAATAATGTTAATTTAGATTTATTCAATAATATTACTTCCAATTAGTATAATTCACTTTTATCCTGACTTTTTTTTGTTGTGTATGAGCTATTACCGTTTATCCGTCAATTCAGTGTGCCTTTTTTAACAAAGGCTCCTTCTAGCTGTTCCCACTGATTTCTGTCACAAGATACTCTCCTCCAGTGAGAGCCCGCTGTTTCTTTTATTTTGTCCTCTCATCTTATTTGTTTTCCTTTCCTGAATTTACTATCCCTGAATTACCAATTTGTTATTATTTTACCTTTCATACAATTGGTATTTTTTAAAACTGTTAATTTAATAATTTATTCCATGATTGTTGAAAATTAAAAAAATAATCAGCATTATTAAAAAAAATCATTTTAACTACTATTATACTTGTTGAACAAATTTGTGGTTTAAACATTGCTCCATTATGTACTGTTCCTTTTCTCAGATTAGAATCTTGTTGGAAAGTTGTAAATAAAGCTACCCTGACCAGTGAACTTGACCCTATGATACTTATACCAATGAAGCTATTTAGATAATTAATAATAAAATGTCAAAATCTGTGCATACAAATAAAATTTAGTATCTCTTAGTAATCGGAAATTGATAGGAAACTTCACCAAATTTATATGAAAGATAGAAGATCGAAGATTATTTTAAATTTTTGTCTATATTTCTATATGTTTGCTCTGGCTAATACACTTCATTGCTCAAATAATATCAGGTAGAATCACATCTAATCGTTTTATATACTATTTATGCTGTTATCTGTTTATTTACAGGCATGGCATACTATGTAAGTAGTCAAATCAATGAATGTCTCAATAAAAAAAGCATAGTAGCAAATATATACACAGCTATGGAAAGTGAGAATGCTGGAGAAGTAATAGGAGAGGCACTGAATAATTTAGGGCAGTCCCAAAAAATAGCATATAAAGAAGTAGGAAAATGTAAACAGAAATCAGAGGATTTCCTAAAATTCGGAAACACGGTCTTTACAGAAGGTAAAATTGTAATGGCTTTGCAAAGTTACAATCAAGCACTTTTGTGTGCACCTAAAAGTTCAGTCTCTATGATGCTAGCATATTATGCTAGATCAAAGCTGTTATTAAAAATCGAGGGGTATGAAGAATGTTTGAAGGATATTGAAACATGTCATACACTCCACCCCCCTGAAGATATTAAGGAAAATCTCAGATGCATGAAATCAATATGTCAAGAAAAAAAAGCAGCTCAATGTCTTGAGTACAATATTGTGTCAGAAAATAAGATGAATTTTTTTAAATTGCCTACGAATACAAACCCGGATATACCATGTGCAATTGATGCAGTAAAAATTGTCACAGACAAAGGCCTGCCCAAAGTGACTGCCGGAAAGGTCATTAATATTGGAACTTTGGTCACTGTAGAGAAGGCATATGCCACTTGTGTTCATAAGAATAATAGTTTTATATCATGCTATTATTGCCATAAATTTGCATTTAACCTGATACCATGTGACAACTGTTACTACTGTTTATTTTGCAGTGAACAATGTAAAATACAAGCTGTAAAAGAGTATCACAGCATTGAGTGCCCAATTGTAGACACTGTTGACAAGATTAGTGCAAGGAATATGGAAATTAAGTTGCCTTTTAAAGCTGCAATCAACCTTAGAAACAGGTGTGATAGCTGGGAAGAGTTCATAGAGATAAACAAAAGTATTGGTTTGAGCAGACTGCAAAAGGGATCTGTCAATGATATCTTTGATGTGAATAACAAACTTTCAATATTGGGCTTCAATGACGATCGACATTTCTTATACGGAGGAATGTTTAATGCTAGCATACATTTTGCTTCGATAGTTTGGTCTTTGGCAAAACATACATCATTCTTTCCTGTAAACAAAATCAAAAGGGACGAAGCCATTAGAGCATTTGGGGGGTTAATGTTGAATTTATACTCTCGTTTTCATGGTAATGTGAAAATAATAAATGTAGCGATGAACTTTTCATCACAGTCAGTAACACCGACCATTTTCCGGAATACAGGATATTTCTCATTTACAAGTAAATTAAGGCATAAGTGTGATGCCAATTTATTATGTGTTGGACTTAACGACCGTGTAGCTCTCATCGCTATTAGAGACATACGGGAAGGAGAGGAGTTGAATATTTCCTTTCTGTAAGTATTCTTCATCAATTTTGTACTAATATATATATATATATATATCGATCTGACTAAAACCGCAGGATCGCGTTTGACACAGGCGGCATAAAAACCTATGAGGCCTATGAACAGCAGTGGGCGTCTTGCGATGATTTGAAAAAACTACCCCGTAATGACAAATACAAAAATAGCTATCGGTCGGCATAGGGAGCCTTGGAAATTTTTCCGAATGCAAATTCCTAGTTCATAGGGTGTAAGGAATCTCCGTGTCATTCTTCTCTTATAATTTTCCCTTAACTTATTCCCGTGGGACTCTTAGCAAGTGAAGATCACCCGTTTGGGCCCAGCGGCATAGTATATATATGCCCAGCCGCATATATTATCCTTTGTTAAAAGTACATCACGGTTTCATAGTAGTCAAAAATCACCAAATAAATTTTTGTTTTTGTCTACGTTGTTATAAAAATGAGAGCTACCCAGAGCTACCTACTATATTTTGCTAACGTATTCTTCTCTATATCGATACTATAATTACTACTCATTGTACTTTTGCATGAAAATAAAATATAACTAAATACTTAATATTTAAGTTCTGCTGTAATGCATACAGCTAAATACCTACCTACTATGAAATGTATCTGATAGCTTGTCAAATTATTTTATCCTTATTAGCTCTTTTCTCGCGACATATTTTTACTGAAAGAAGTCTTTCTAGAAAAGTTTTGTCAAGAGAAAACAGATCATCACCATTTATAAAAAAAATTGCTTTCATAAATAATAATTAACTTTCCGTGCGTGCAAAGTAGGTATCAGAAACAAGTTATTTCAAAAGTGCTTGACGACTTATCTTACAGTCAGATCACTGAATGAGACGTGGGAATTTATTTAAAGAAAAGGAGTTGTTCATTCAAATAATACTTTCTTTTTTTAGTTGGCAACCCCGTATATATCTATTATTATATTTATTATATATTCATTGATTTTTAAGGAATGGGGTTTCAATAATAGACTGGTCCCGCTACTTATTGATAGCCGTTAAATATTTTTCCAGCGATCATTGGTATGGAACAACATTTAGGGAGTCACGTGCTACCCAACTGTGCTTGTCCCGTGAAATAATTTGTGATTGCTGCGTTTGTGCCGGTAATTGGGATCGCCTGAGCGTCAAACATGCTGTGTTGACTTCACAAGAGCGAAAAGCCTACGATTCATGGAAAAAGTTCATAGACAAACCGTATAGGGGAGAGAAGTTGCGCTACCAGCGGACTTGCAGTATCCTGCAAAATTTTAACAAACATCTAAATACGATCGAACATTTGCAATTGTTTAAATTTTTCAGATCGGAAATTAATTCTTTCCAGTTTTTTGCTACTAAGAACGTTGCGTATGAATAGGTGCGGTTCGTGGATTCCATCAATTGCAGGTCCACGTAAGTCCTGTTTTCGCTTCGGCTTGGTAAAAATGTGTCTTGCCTAATTTTATAATTCATGTCAGTATTTTCGTGGTAAAAAATGAGAGTGGGCAAACCAGAGCTTGAGCATTTGGAATATACAAGGTTTTTTTGTGGTAAATACAAATATTTAACAACAAATTCAACTATTTATGTAATTTACAACAATTTTAAAACTCTTAAAAAAATCATGCCGTGGAAATACCTGGTTTTGCTTTATTAACCAAAGACGCTGTAAATACATTCGTTGTAATAAATTTCGAACAAAAATTATTATATTTTTTGTTAAGAAAACTAGCGTATATATAAAAATATATACTTCGGGTATATTTTTCATATTATTAAATATTGTTAATAATATGAAAATGCGCAATTTGTTTGCGTGTATCTTAAATTATTGTCTGTATATTATTGATATTGTATTGATGTTGAGGTAGGAGCTACTTTTTTGATCAATTATAATAAGTAAGTATAACGTAATATCTATTTTCAATAGTAGTATATGGAGCCGAAAGCGCAAGATTGCGTTCCGTTTTCAAAAAAAAAACGTTACCCATGTTTTTTCATTACTACGCTTTTAGCGTAATTAAAATATAATTTAGTCTCCTTAAGGCTTTCTCATGAAGCGACACACTGCACTTTTTTCCCAAATATTTTCTATAAGAACAATAATAACGCTTTATATATTTTGAACTTATATGCTTAAGGAATTTCCTAACATCTATAAGACATGCGGCCAATATAAATATTTATGTATGTTTTAAAATATTTTGCCAAGCCGCTTAGTGTTAGGAATAGTAATTTTATTTGTCAGAATATAATTACGCTAATCGTCTACTCGTACTCAATGATATACACTATCACATAAGACAAGGGCCCGATTTAGCTATTTCGCCGCTCTGGGTAAAGATAATTTTCACCGCCCTTTATATATACAAAACTATATGAGACATTAGCTAGTTTTATTGGGAGTATAAGTATACCTCTTCAGAAGGCCCGGCCTAATAGACTGACATGAATATTAGTATTCACGTGTTCACGTCTATTGGACCTTTTGAAGAAGAAGGTCGATCAGTTCATATAATACATAAGTTGAGGTTTATACGATTAAAATACACAATGTTTTAAAATTTAACAGGTAATAGTGTTCCACAAAACTTGAAAAATATTAATTTATCGATAATACCAACTATGAAGTAATATTCGTAATATTAAATATTACCCGAAAAATTTCGGAACTTGGAGGTCAGAATTTTTCATCAATGAGTCACCAAACTAACTCTTAACTAATAATTTAGAGTAATAGTAGATAAAAAAGTAAATCAGGAATAAACTGTATTAATTCATATTTTACTTAATTGATAAAAGAATAAGCAAGCTACAGTGAAACTCGCTGAAGACGTATTTTCAGGTACCCTACCAAAAACGCGTCTTAAACGAGAAAACGTATTATGCGGGATAGGAAAAATAAAACGTACTACATATATGTATTTTTGGTACGTTGGATAGGTATTAAATTATACATTTATGAATTGTGTATAATTTGATTATTTAAAATAATCACTTTTGGTTTGACTAAAAGATGCATTAGCAATTAAAAGATTTTCAATATAATTTAACTTTTGCAGTGCGTCTTCGCCTTGATTCAAAGAAGCTACGTAACGTCTTATATCATTAACAGCTGATCTACGTCTTCATCATTATCACTTAGGGCCTCGTTTGGTGTGAATAACTCAATAAGATCTTCAATTGATTGAATTTCGTAGGGTGCTACATGGTCGTCAATGGAAGAATAATCAGGAAAACTCCGCAGTATTTCAGGTTCTTCTTCCAACACGACGTCAATTACGTTATCTCTGAAACCTGCTTTCTTGAAACAATTGTGAATGGTTTCAGGCTTAATTGCTTCCCATGCCGCTGCAATGTTTAGAATAGCATCATGGACAGTCATGGGTCGTTTGCTGTCAGGGTTTTCCATTTCTTGAAGATAGCGATGCATCAGTCTTGTTCTGTAACCATGCTTTATGACCTTTATAATGCCCTGATCCATCGGTTGTAATTTGCTTTTTGCATTTGGAGGTAAATAAACAAGCTTGATATTCTTGAGTTCAACGCCTTTAGGACGAGCGCGGGGCAGTTGTCAATGAATAAAATCATGCGTCTACATTTAATCTGGAAGTGATCATCTAAAGCTTTTAACCAGTCAATGAACCGAATGCCGGTCATCCAAGCTCGAGATTGTGCATCATATGTTACGGGGAGTGATCTTACATTTTTGAAACAACGCGGATTTTTTTTCTCACATATTATGGGGCCTCTTATAGGCAGTTTCAAAGCTTGTGTTTGATGAAGCCATTCCACTAAAACTTTTTTCAATGTATCAAACTTTCCACCTTTTGCTTTTTTCTCTGCACACTTCCGAATCTGTATTTTTCTTTAATTTCTTCTCTATTCTAGCTAACTGAGTTTGATTTGTTGGCGATTTTTTAATGAAATAGTGAAAGATTTTATTAAAAAATCGCCAACAAGAGAATAAAGTAAACAGAATAATGTTTCCCTACACACGGCCGGGATGTTCAAACAAAACAGAAACCCGCGAAAGGGCTGCCTACTGTCACTCTTTAAAGGAGTTTCCAAAAATTGGAATATGGAAAACTCAATGTCAAAATATACACAGAAGTAGGTGAATTCTCCTAGCGACAACCACGGAGCACTCACGACTGTATAAGAATTCTTTGCTCCCCACAGTCGCAACGGATCGTCACTGAAACAACCTGAATTTTCGTAGAGCGAGAGGTATAACTCGCACTCCTGGCCATTTGTATGAAGACGTTCTACTGTTTGTTCTAGAAGAGAACAATTCTGTTTACTGTGATAGAAACGCTCTGGGCAAAGATCGGGCCCGGCATAAGACTGGAAAGTTTAGTATTAAAGTAAAATCTGTACTTATAAGATATTTTTTCCTATTAATCAATAAAATTGTATTTTTGAAATTTATATCCTTAAATTTTTAATACGCTAATAAGCCCATTTGTTCATTTGAACATTCATTTTAAAGTTTCAAGTTCATTATGGGCGTTCATTACAGATTCTATGATATGGATGATATGTAATTAAATTAATTCTTTAAATAGAGATATTGCTCACATAGCTAGTTTGTCCTAGACATTCGTTCAGTCTAAATAATAATAAACCGTAAGATGCAAATACATTCTTTTATTTATCTATATATCATAAAGGTAAGGATAATGTTCATCTATATATCATAAAAATAAATATTGATTTTTTTTGGTGACGGTAAACCTGTTGTTTTATGTAAAAACAAACTACCTACAAAAGTTTATATGGTAAGTACTTATTAAATAAACGCAGTCTACTTATAATTAATTTTAAGATTCTATTTAGTAAAATATAATGGTGAAAGATTAAAAGTGTTTCGAGACGCTGCTGATGTTTAGAAATTGTCTTTTTGGTCGGATCAGAGTTTGCGATAAGTATTTTCCATAACTATAAGTACCTAACAAATATGTATAGCTCGTCAAAACTAACGTTACATTGCACCCCCAAAAGCTTCGATTAATTAAAAATAGCGTCCAAAGTAATCAATTCAACTAATTCCGACCTTTCTTGCCGAGCTCGCCCGTAGGCGGGTAAAACGCTTGCTTAGGATTCACAAACCTATGGTGAATTTTCAATGAGAACTGATTTTTACTGTAAATTATAATTTAATAATAATCAGGTTTCAGAAAATTTAAAGACCCTATCTTATAATTCTTGTCATCCACCTCCAATAACGTACTTTTTGCCTGCCAAAAAGTAGTGAAAACTACAAGTTATAAATATATTTTACAGACTTTTTCAAATAATCCTATTTAGTTATATATTACAGTCAAAATGAAACATAACAACATCTGATCAAGGGGCCTCTGATGTTTGGTTTTCATATTCAGTCATATTTTTTTAGATACACTAACTTACAAATTTGTCTACTGCTTTGTCTTTATCTTCACTTTTAATAGTCATTTGACGTTTTCCAAATTTTCATTTTCATTAAATTTAGTTTTATTACCCGAAAAAGAAAGAAAATATAACACTATTATATAAAATAAAAAACGTGCAATTTGGCTAATTTCGCTTTAATTGTTTATTTAAAAGCTTTATTAACGCTGATAATTTTGATGAGTTATACATTAACAACGTATGTATGGACTACATTTTCGTGCCAGTATCCAAAATAAAAAAATAAAGTTAAATGACGTTGACAATCAGTGACATTGAAATGTGAAAAGCAAACGAAGCGAATTAGTTTGACAGCTGTACCAGATGGGCAATGACGGAAATTTAAAGTTTCGGACCAACTAGTTTTTTTAAAGTTTTATTTTTACTGAATTTTATTGCTTATAATAAATTCGTAAGTGCACGTCGAATTAAACATTCAAAATGGTTCAAGCAGCACCGCCGCCAATCCAACCAAAGGAGCGGTATATTCCTAATGGTTTAAAATTCGCCTTCGGTGGCCTTGCTGGGTGAGATTTCTTTGATTTATTCTAAGATTAGAACTTGTCCTTTATTTATATTGAATGTCATTATCACTGGGCTTTTACAAGTTCAATATAATATTCCTGAATCAGAATCGATGTTTCAGTTAGGACTGTAGTTTCAAGAAAAATAGATCATATGCCTATTACCATCGTTAGTAAACGATTTATCTTCTCAAAAAGTCGTGATAACTCTGTTATACCAAATCAAATAACCTTCAGTTCAACGCCTATGTATTTATTATATTTTTATGTGATTATGTAACAAGAAGTTTTGCATTGAAAATATATAGTGTATAAATTTATTATTAATTGTGTGTTAATATAGGATCAATTTAAAAATATGTCTGTATACTATACCTGCATTTTGCTATTAAAATTTATATATAATTATGTGTTATATGCTTACATAATATTTAACAAACATATGTATTACTCACACTTAGTATGTCTTTTGAACTTTCATTACTTTTTTAATTAGATCATGATTTTATTTTATTTTTATTACATAAATCTCAGTGAATGTAAGTGGCCAATTTGGTCGTAACTATGAAGAACTCAAATTGAATAAGTATTACAATAACACTGATTAAATAAAAATAAACATTTGCTTAAACCATTAATATGCTACTTCTACTTTCATTAATGTCTGTCACTTAAAGTTCAGTATCTTAAAATCAACCAGATTGAAAGGATATTATTTTCTAGAAATAACAAAACTTAATTATCTATTGATATTTAAAATTTGTCTTGTTCTGATTTATGTTTGGTTTAAAACTGTAATTGCTACTACAGAAGATGATCTTTCAATGTCATTCAAGGCCAATGATTTCTTCAGTTCCTGTGCTTCGTAATATGTTTTATACTACAACTTTGAGACAAAGTTTATGTGATGATATTTATTATTTCTAATAAGTACTCTTTTTCTCAGACAGCCAAAAGCTAAATATATTATACTAAATCCAGTACTATTCTTGCCTTGCAAATTTCATAAGTCCAAATTTTGTGCGACTAGCAGCAGCTAATATAAAATTTATTGAAGAACTCAACAATATATAGGCAATGCATAGTTTACATCTTCACAGGTTTCTATGACACTGGTTAATAAAAAAATTAATCATTATAAACAAAAAAATATAATGTTCACCAAGTACTAGAAATAATAGTACCTCTCTAATACTCAGCACTTCTCAATGGAAATCCTTTGATATGATTACATTTTATATTAGTATATATTTGGAAGATAAAATGCAAAACCTGTGCACCCAATCTTAAAATTCTATTACAGTTTAAAAGGTTTTTATTTCAGATGCACATAAGCTATAAATAGATTATATTATTTAAAATAATTAGAGATTCCCACCTAAAATGGAACTATATAAGCAAGATTTGTATTTTTGCACTTATAAGCTATTGATCAATTTCATGAACTCTTTCACTAATAAAAAGTTACATCATCAAATATTATAATCTTTATATTGACACAGAAAAAGAAAATACAATAAAATGATAAACCTGAAGAGTTATTTGAGTAATATTTGCTAACCTTAGGTACTACCAAACATAAAAATGTGTATGCATTCGAAAGTCCAATTAATTTAGAAGGTTATAGACTTTACATTATAACCCCTAGGACCTGGTCAAGAAAAAAACAGCGACCAAAAATGGAGCTAGGAAATGAAACACTTTTTTAATAAAACGGCAGGTTCAGAAAGTTATGATAATGTGTTTATGTACACAAATCAACTGAACAATCTTCAGACAACTGTTAAAATTCCGCAATTAACATTCATCTTTTAATTTGAAATGTTGACTTCAAATTTGATTGTGAAATTGTTATAGATGTTTTATTGTTGTAGGTTGATCTGTTTTTTTGTGTACATAAGTCTGAGTGAGGCGGACCAGATTGTTTCTATAATAATGATGTTTAACAATGATGAGTGTAATAAATAATAAATTGTTTCAGTATGGCAGCAACATGCGTAGTCCAACCTTTGGACCTTATCAAAACGAGGATGCAGCTAAGTGGCGGCAACAAATCTTTCCTCGGGGTGGCCAACGAAATAGTTGCCAGGGAAGGTTTCCGTTCGCTCTACACTGGTCTCTCGGCGGCTCTATTACGTCAAGCCACATACACTACATCCAGACTTGGAATCTACAATTATCTCTTCGATGCATACAAAGAGTAAGTGTCTTATTTTTGTAGGGCATCGTTTAAAATGAACCACGGTAGTCCACGGCAGTATATCAATATGTTAAGGTGACAACATATGACGTGACCTTATACAATCGTCGTCCAATGCATTGGTACCTCACTCTCACCTATTTCTACCAACAAATAGGAGGGTGCGCATTCTGTGTTCCGGTTTAAAGGAAATGACACAGGCAGTGAAATGACTGGGTAATTTGTCATAATATCCTGAAGTCACAAGGTTGGCAACGCGCTTGTGATTATCGATATAGATTATATAGTGATGTCCTTGTGATATTACGAGCGTCTGTGGGCTACGGTGACGCTTACTTGACGATTGGTTCCTAACCTTTTTTTGTAGTAATCAAATTGTTGTTAAATAATTTATTATGTCCGAAGCTAATTTCTATAAATTATATGGAAAAAATAGTTTATACTTAGGACAGGAATAAAACTCAAACTCTAGTAAAATAATTCGTCAGTGATACTTCAATAAAGCGTAAGTAGCATTTGTAAATAAAGTTCAAAATTCGATTAAATACACTGAGTTTCAGATCTTCATTAGGTCCTACAGCTGCTACATACGCGGTATTGAACTATCTCTAACAGAATGTCAATGTTCTTTTTAAGTCTGTCCTTGTAATTTTCTATTTAGGAAGTTAATCATATTCCAAACAATATATAATAATTTATAGTTATTACTAGTTTTAAAAGACATGTTTATTGTCGCTCGCTGTGCCTTTAAATATCTATTGTACTTGAAAAATAAAATTGTTTAAACAATTATAATCATTCAGCGCTCCGACGTCGTCTGCATTGCGTAATTTTATGCGATAGACCCCGCTACTGAGGAAGTTGTAATCCCGATTCTAGTCTATTTTCTGTACACAAAAATATGATATGCATTTTTTCCATTCCTACTACCTGATCCCGATGGGAATAATATCATAAAAACCTGTCCACAACCCACATAACAGAAAAATAATTGTCTAATCTTGTGCTAGAGATATGCACGTACAAACATGTTGACGATTCAATTTTATTTGTGTAAATAAACTATATCGAATAGATAGAGTCCATCCGAAACAGTTTAGCTCAAATGCACAGGGTAGGAATAGGCAGCAGCAACTCTATCGTGAAACTCGCGCTCTGCGATTGCCAACACGCTTGCCCACCTCGGCAAATATGTGCAAAATTCTTGTAGAGGCCCAGTCCCGGAGTGGACTCTCAATGGCTGTAATGATGATGATGAGATAGACTGGCTGCCCGTTTCGGCTTCACACGGGTAGACAATTGTTTTAAACATTTGGTTTTAACATATGGATTGGCTAATACTGATCATAGTCATGAAAATCTTGTGCCCACGATCAAACCCAGAAAATTTTAGAAATAAATGTCTTCTGATCGAAGGTAGATGATTGTACTGATGAGTGAAACTGAAAGTCCACTGATGGACATAGGCTTCCTCGAAGTTAGGGGGGGGGGGGATATTTGCCGTGCTGTAGATACAGGAGTGGTGGCAATCGCGCAATTTTGCGGCGGGAATGCTGCTGCCCGTTCCCGGCCTGGTACATTTGAGTTTAGGTTTAATTATCTAAAACCCGTTTTAAAGGAAGACTATTTTCTACTGCTGCATTGACATT
>JACJUM010005601.1:14272916-14285631 GCA_020976665.1 Heortia vitessoides
TTATTGTTATTATTTATTAAACGCCGAATCAAGAATAGACAGCTACAAGCCCATTTGATATAACGCCGACTTAGTAGCAATTGTAAACAAAAACCTTCAAATTATACGTCCAATATATTTGCTCTGGGTGGGAATCGAACCTACGACCTATGGCGCGCAAGATAGGATCACTAGTGTCTGCGCCATTGGGCCTGTTAAATTATTGAGATACGCTACTTCAGATATAGGTATCACCGTCGCCTCCAGTACCTGCAGACGGAGGTACTTTCAGTCTCCTCTTTGGGATGTATGTTTCAGGTGGTGGAGATTATCGAGCAAATCTTCAGCGCGCGCACTCCGAGCCTCCACGAACTGCTTCTGTGTGAACTCTTTCGCAAAATCGACCTGCGCGAGATGAAGGGCTCCTGTTTGCCGGTAACTAGACTATTACCGGAATATTATAGGTAGACTATTATAGCACAGGTACCATTGCACATATGGTATGGTGATGGTGGGTACGATCCCCACCTAGGACAAATATTTATATGATGATATTTATGTTTGTTCTGTGTCTGGGTGTTAAATACATGTATTTAAGTAGTATATTTTTGATTCCTCTGTTGTCTGATGCTCGTAACACAAGTGCTTTAAGCGACTTACCACGGAGTCACGTCAATGTATATCTCATACCGTACTCATCCGTTGTGGTAATTATATACTTAAGCTTTAATATTAAGTATAGATAAAAAAGGTTTAATGTTGATGGAGTACGTCCTCCTTTTAAATCGCCAAAACGACAGCTATCTATATGTATATGCACTAAGTAGATACAAAAACTAATAGGAAAGTACTACATTTAAATATTACTTTTATATCATCAAATGATAACACGTACCATATGTTTAGAATTTCAGCCAGCGGCTGTCCCGCTCGTGCCTTTCGCTGCTGGGCGAAGTGGCGCGCAGGCAGCCAGGCTCCCCGCGCACGCACACCCCCCCGCGCCGCTCCGGACCCGCCTCCCCAGCCACGCCACCCGCTCGCAGGTGCAATACCTTGGTAGCTCTGCAAACTGTCATATGCGTTCATATACGCTATATGCTGCGTTCATATATCAATTCACTTGACATCTCTAATGTTGACAGACATCGAGATAAGTATTTAAAGTACTTCTGTTACGGATATAGGATAACAGATTCGACGTATAAAGTTTGAACGCTTAGGCAAGATATGGGATACTTTCAACCGTATGCCATCCAATTTATGACTAATTTCCAAAATAAGTATCCAGTTTAATCCCGTTTACAAAAAATCTTCGTTGACATACATATATATACAGACGATCTGACTAAAACCGCAGGATCACGCTGGACACAGGCCGAATACAATCGGTCCTATTGGAGATTACTTGGGAAGGCCTATGTCCAGCAGTGGACGTCTTATGACTCGTATGATGATGATGTTGATGACATACATATCATTATCCTTGAAGTCTTAAATCTGGTGGTTATCTAACAAGAGAGCGTCTATAGACAAGTAACAAATTTATTTTATTTATCAAGAATAAGGAAGATATTAGCTTTGACCTTCTCTAAACCAAATCCGTGTGGTACCGGAGCAGATTAGTAACCCTCAGCACACAGATGCGACAGATAGCAGTATATCCTTACAAAACGGTGTAGCTTAAATAAAACAGGGCGGGTATGGGCAGGAGATTTCCAGTCGTGAAATTACGCAACTGGAATGCTACTGCCCATGGCCAGAGGCTTATGTCCAGCAGTGTACGTTTTACAGCTGATATGTTGATGATGAAACCAAATATGCACCTGCTTACAATCCCGGAATATCTCTCCTATTTCAGGTTTAATATTGGTTGCTAAATTTAGTCAATTAAGTTAACTAGGTTAATCTGTACCTATTTACTAATACCCTTACTTAGGAGTTGGTAAGTGGTAAGCATGCTTGCCAATTTCACTATACTCCCGTTCTATTCACGTAAACCTTGCGAGGTCTTCTTTGCGTTATAATGTTGTATTTCATAGAGAACTAAAAATACTCAGGCATAAGATCCATTATTAATTAAGGACTTGATCAATTCCTGCGGTGGCACTGAATTCTTTTTATATATAACTTAGCCGAGAAATAAGCACACAGTCTGAGTGATCGCAAGCACCTCGTTTATTACATGAGGAAGACTTCTTACAAAGGTCGTCTGCGTTAGTGTCTTACTGTCACCTATTTCTACCGCCTAATAAGAGTGTTCGCATTGCTGTGCTCCGGTTTGAAGGGTGAGAGAGGCAGTGAAATTACTGGGTACATGTGACAAAGTATCTTCAGTTCACAGGGTTAGCGACATACTAGTGATATCCTTGTTTACCATCAAGCACGTTTGCTTGCCATATTCTTGTTTGCTGACTTCATAATAAAAAAAAACAAAACAGCTTTCCCAGCTCGTATTATCCACATCTGTTCTGTCTTATTACACAGTAAATCGACTGACTCTCTCACCTAACTGGATACAGCAATGCGAATACCGCTGTTTGACGATAGAAATAGTTGAGTGAGAATGAGTTACTAACCAAAAGTCGTCTATTTTTACATGATTCTCTGAATGAACATATCCACGTAATATTTGGAAACATCTTTTACGAAGATTTCACATATGTATATGTATTTGACAAGCTTTCCTTAAAAACTTGTTATGTTTCTTTCAGGAGGCACTTTCCTATCGATCAAGATTACACAGAGGAGTGGCAATGGTGATGATTTTGTGAAATTTTTGATATGAGAAAAAATTATTTATTAATATAATTCATGATTAATAAAAATAATGAACTGATTAGTACGAATGAGACTTTTATTTAAAGAAAACATCCTATAAAAAAATAGAGGTACCGGAAATGTGGAATAGTACTTCCCGCTGTACCAGATGTCACACGAGGGGACGTAGGTACCATAACCGACAGATGGCGGTATATCCATCCGAAAAAGTGTAGCTTCAATGCACAGGGTGGGAATGGGCAGTAACATCAATCAATCATCAAGGATTGTTGGTTGGGTCAATCATCAAGGGTTTTTGCCCATAATTAAAGCGCTGGGCAGGTGTGGTGGCAATTGTAAAAGTGTAGCTTCACGACAAGGGTGCTGCTGTCCATCTCTGCTCTGTTGCATTTGGGCTAGCATCTAAATCGCCTCTTACGACTCCTGGTAAAGAGGGAAGTACTATTCTACTCTGCTGATACCCCGAAGAAGAGCTTGTTCCCCGTGGTATTTCAAACTTATTAATTTTTATATTTTCTTTTTATCCTAACATACGTAACTTGCTTGCACCACACTAAATAATCTCTTCAGACACGACCACCGAATGTGGATTTTACCAGACCTTCACCGTTCTCTTTACACATATAAAAATAGCAACTCTTTCGTGGAACATTAAAAGTAAAAAATAATGACTGTTGACAAGTAAAAACCTAGCTATAACCTTAGCAGTCGAACTTCATAATTCCGTACTACAATATCGTAATATACGTCATGGCTAAATAATTTATTTCCCGCAAGACTCATAGCAACCCAATCAAGATGTAGCTAAAAAAATAGGTTATATATTTTACATACATGGAGCAATAAATAGGCAGTTTTTTACATAGTAATCAATATCAGCTGGAAACGAACCGGCCAGAAACCAGAAATGACTAAAATTGAAAAGCCGTTGCCTCGGACTGTAAACTTTGTACTGGGAGGAATAGCTGGGTATGTACCAACTTAATAATTATTTTATTATTACAATAAAACCCACAGATTTATCACAATATCTTAAATGATATCCGTGACAAGTTTATGTTCACTCAGTCAGTCTAAATCTAAATAAGCTTCTGAAAAACAAACAAAGGTGAAGGGATCTAGCTCACAGAACGATCTTTATAAATAACTATCTATCTTTATAAATAAACTCCTATATAATCCACCTATCTTTATAAATAACTGTGTTGTATTTATTATCGTCGTATAATATCTTATTATATATATATCTTAGTATATATTATACGACGATAATAAATACAACACAGTTTTAAGACGTTTTAAGTAGTAGTAGGTTGTTAACACTTTCATTGGAGTTGCCAGACATATAAGTAACATGACAAGGGCAAGCGTGTCAGCAATCGCAGAGCGCAGCTTTGGCGACGGGGATGCTGCTACCGATCCCCGCCCTATGCACTTAAACCGCATTGTGTCGGATTGATATACCACCATCTGTCGGTCAATTTATCAATTTCTCACACATAAAACAGGATAGCGTCTATCACGCTGGTCCAGCCCGCGGATCTGGTGAAGACACGCATGCAGCTAAGGGGTATTGATGGCAAGCCACAATTAGGCTTCGTGGGCACCTCCGCGGAAATCCGCCGGCGAGAGGGGTGGCGCGGGTTCTACTCAGGGCTTTCCGCTGCTATGTTCAGGCAGGCCACCTACGGCACAGCGAGACTCGGCTGCTTCTATTGTTTGTTCGATTGGTACAGACAGTAAGTATTCATCTTTACTAGGGTCAGTATAAATGACGTTGTTGCTTGGGGTTGGGGTTTTATGTTACTATATCTTCTTTATCGTATCGCTAGTGCCAAATGTGACATGTGGCGAGGACTAAACAGGGGTCAAAATATTAAGACAATCATGTGACGTAGTTTTTAATAGGTCCTGGGATTCCTTTTTCTAAATTAAGTTTTAGTTTTATTCCTGATTTTAACGACTCAAAATATGCTTTGATGTTGGACAGAGATGCTTCTGAAATCGAGACCACACCGACGTGCAGCGGAAGATTAGTAAAACTAATATAACTAAAAGGCTTTAGAATTAACCTTTTTTGAGGTTATCAGAGGTGCCCCTCACTTATTTGTATTTTGGTGGGTCCACGTAGTAGGTGCAGGCAGTATCTTGTAATCTCACAGTGCAGCGATGTTTGATGTTGGTTGTTAAATAAACCATGTTTAATACCCGTAAGAAAAGTTTTTGTTATAAGTTGTGTTACAAAGTGAGTTTTGTTTCTTATATCTTTTTCTCGTCTCTTAGCGAATACCATCAATTACCAAGTCTCGGAGCAAAACTGGCGATGGGTATGATGGCAGGCGCGGGCGGAGCAATCGTGGGTACACCCTCGGAGGTGGCCCTCATCAGAATGACAGCCGACGGCAGGCTGCCCGTGTCGCAGCGAAGGAACTACGGGAATGTGTTCCAATGTCTAAGAAGGTACAATCAAGCATGAGAGAGAGAGAGGTACAGCCGGTGTGGGAGTCCGATTTATTAAAACAAAGATATATAAGTAATTTAATTAGCTTGGTTAAAGGAATGAGTATGTATTAGGAGTTCTGTAAGCGATAGCCTGTCTACTGTTTTTAACGCAAGTGAATCTCGCTACCCTTTCATTCTGAACGGAGGAACTTCACTGCCGTAGTTCGCAGATCAAATTACATGTAGACTGTAGCAGTGTATACTATTCACTGGCCTCACGGCTTTCAAGACACTAAATGAGGAGAAAAGGTATTGATGCAACAAGATCCTCTCCCAACTAAGCAAATCATGATCTATCCCACTCTTCATTTGTTACTATTTAGTTTTCACGATTCACCACATCTTAGTCTCTTCCCTAGAAGAAGCTTATTGCTCCTTAAGTAAATTTCAATCATTCAACAAGGTCGCAAGCTTTTGGCACCTCAATACGTACTTATGTTTGAGTTGTTTCTAAAATCTTAACGTCAAAACAAATAACACAAGTAAAAATACCACAGCATCTCGACAATGGGACTTATTTCTTATTTTGAGCAACTAGGTTATTGGCTCTTTGTCGGGCAGGATAGCGCGTGAAGAAGGCGTGGGCACCCTGTGGCAAGGCACTACATCCACGGTCATCAGAGCTATGGTGGTGAATGCTGCGGAACTAGGAACTTATGCACAGGTCATAAACATCTCAGGTTTTTTTATTACGAAGTCAGCAAGCAAGCAAATAAACATTTGCCGTAGGGTACCAGCCGAGTAGAATAGTACCTCTCTCAGTATCAGTCTAGTAAGTGGCGACTTAGGCAGCGGAACCGACAGATGGCAGTATATCTATTCAAAACAGCGCAGTTTGGACACTACAGGGTGAGGATAGGCAACAGCATTCTCGTCGCGAAGATATCACACTGGCGTGTCACTATTCTTGAGAACTGAATATATAATATTACATTAACCCAGTTATTGCACCTTCAAACCGACACACCTTTACAGCAATGAGACCAATACTGTTTGGCGTTAGATATAGATAAGAGTGATGTACCAATGCACACGACCTTAGTATGAGGTCTATCTACCTCTAGTAAATGCCATATTACAGTTGTATTAAAAGCACAGCGCCAACCTGTACAACTGAAAGTATTACATCATAACATTTAGTTACTTCAGCGCTAATTACTCACTTCAAATGTGTGCACCAGCATTTGTTCTTGGTTGATGCTTGAGGTACCTATGCAGATGATTTAAAAAGTTCCTATAATTTATTATACGTAGAAGCAAATATTAGCCTAATTTACCTGCTTAATTTTTAGAAAAGTATACAAAAGAAATTTAAATTATCTTGGAATCAGCTATTAAAAACATTGATTGTAATTTAAGGTGTACCTTCCGGAGTCAGATGTGGCTAATCGCAGATTTACTGATATTGGGGTGAGGTTTGGAGATGCGACAGATACCAGAACCGACAGTTTTATACGAAATAGCATTTCTTTAATGGTACAGGACTGAAATGGATAGCAGCACCTACCCATCCCGGCCTAAGCCATTACCCAGCGTGGCAATTATGGGCAAGACAATATCCAACGAGCGTCTTACGGTTATATGATGAATAGGGAAAAATTTACTTGTCTCAGGCTTCGGGACTCGAATCTGCATCGTTCCATTGCTGGGGGACTGAACTAGCGATGTGCTACCTAATATTTAGTAGGCCCGTAATTTTTTAGGTAGGTAACGAAAAAATGCAGTTTCGAATTCTACCTAAAGTAAAAGTAAAAGTTGCATTTTTATGGTAAATATTATTTATCGTATAAAATTCAACATTTTTCAATGCATAGAATTTACAAAACAGTGAATGACACATTTCGTAACAAGTTATAAAAGAACAATAACCTTCAATTATATTAGTTAATTTGTTTAAATTTTGAAGATAGCAGCCGAATAGTTATTTTATGTGAAACTTTTTGGTTTAGGCCAGACAAATGCTGCTGCCAAGTATGGGCGACAACATCAAGTTACATTTCGTGGCTTCAATGATCTCTGGGTTCGTCACCACGGCTGTGTCGCTTCCCTTCGATATCATCAAGACGAGGTGGATATAAATTGAATAAATATATAAAAGTCAGGATTTGTATGCTTTAAAATGAAACATGTTCGTGTGCAATCTTTATTTTTCGCAACCCTCCAAACGAGGGCCACTTAAACTGAGATCAGGTTTATTAAGATCGCTTATATCGTGAGGGGTCTACGCTCGTAGTAGTCTCGTAGATCTCGCGAGAAGTGCCAATACAAAGGATGCCTCAATAACGAGTGGCCTTGCTTATCTCCATGGTACAGAAATTGGCGTAAAACAAAATACAAAAAAAAAATCTCCTTTTTTCTCGCCACTTCCGTTGCGCCGTTACTGTTCGACCACCATCTTCATCGTTATCATAGCAGCCGAAGAACGTCCACTGCTCGACATAGATTTTTGCTCATAATTGCCCCGCTGGGCGGGCGTGGTGGCAATAGCAGAGCGTAGCTCCACGACGGGAACGCTGCAGCCCATCCCCGACCTGTTGCATTTGAGCTACGCTGTTTCGGTTGGATATACCGCCATCTGTCATTTCCAGTACCTCAATCGCTTCTATCAACATCTGGTACAGACAGATGTACTATTCTACTCTGCCGGTACCCTACGGCAACTATATATACTATGTGGTCATAGTAGGAGACTGTTTTCATAGATACTTATAGTATCATAAGTCCAAAAACCTTAACCTGAAGTTAAAGGGCTTTTTTCTGTAATAGGCGCAATTTTAAACTCTTTAAATGTTTGAATTTTTGGAAGTAATAGTAATATCAACGAATTCAAGAGTACATCAATGTGGAAGATGTCGTGTTATAGTGACGTATACGTTGTATTTTATGTTCAGGGTGCAAAACGCTCCTCGTGGCGCAAGCCAAGTGGCCATATTACGGGATGTATTGAAGAGAGAGGGCGTGTTAGCGATGTGGCGGGGCTTCTGGCCCACCTACGCAAAACTCGGCCCGCTCACCGTCTACATCTTCGTCATCCTTGAACAACTGAACGTTTTGTACCGAACATACGTGACCTGGGACGAATTCGGCCCGCCGATGCCAGCGAAAATCTCGGACAAACATGATAACATTAAGAAAAAATGAAGACATTTGAATTTTGAATTACAAGCTTCGCTGTAGTCGCTTACAAATGTTCTTTTCCACAATGATGTGAGCTAGTCAAGTCCTTCGTTTAAATATCTCAAACTATCAGGAATAAGTTATTTGTATTTACCTTTAATTATTGTCGGCTTCGCGCTGCACAAAGTTCCTATTAAAATACTATTTCAAAGAGGGACTATCCATTAATTACGTCACTTGACTTTCATGATTTTTGAGTTAATCGTTAATAGTACAAGTTCGTGTTTTAAAATGTAGGTTTTGAGATGTGATGTCACAAGATTAAGGTCCTCTCCCACCCCCTTGTCAAACGTCGTCGATCCACTCCCCCTAACGTGTGACGTAATTTAAAAATACCCCTAAATCAGCTTCGCTTGCTTAATCATAAACAAAACATACCGCAAAAAATATTAGAATTAAATTTCTACTCTCCCTCTCTAGGATTCCCGTTGGATAATATAATGCTTACTGACAATAAAATTCATTTATTATAAACGATACATGAAATAAAAATAAGATATATTTTCGGTGAAATTCAATTTATTTATTTAATTATACACACAGCCCTTTAACAATATAATAATACTAAACATTGTACGTTCATTGCGTACTTCCCTGAATTATAGAGTAATTTATTTAACCAAAGATTATTATTAAAGAAATTACAATCATGATTTCTTCATACCTTTGTAGGCCAACATTTGATATTACTGTGTTATTACAAATGAAACACTGGGACATCAATGGGAAAAATTATATTCAACAAAATGAGATCCAAATTTAGGAGAATGTAAACATCTCCAAATGATATTGCTTTTTGGTAGAATAACGACACAAAATCATTCTAAATTTAAAAATACAATAATTACCATCTTTACGGATAGCTTCGAATAGATAACATAGACTACGCACTATAAGCCTATAATAACAAACCACAATATAATTAAGATAATATTTAACGAATATTATTGAATACATTTTGCATATTCAGTACAAATGGCACTGAAAATGTAAATTGAATATTTTGTTATGTATACGAAGAAATGTAAGTACTTTTGTACCATTTCATGAGGGCTAAAGTTTCTCAGTGGACAACGTTGACCAATTTGCTGTATTCTTTATTATTTGGTTAATAAAAAGTCAAGTGTTCTTGTAAAATCAACGATATAGTAGTTAACTAACAATTACGTTTAATTCATTTATATTTCATTAGCTACTATTGAAAATGAAATATAAATGAATTGAAAATACCTGTAGTAATCGATAATATCCGATCATAATAAAGTGACCTGTATTTGGACAATTATATTCAGCCTTAGTCAAAAATATTAAACTCAAACTACCTCTTGGCATACTGAATCTTCTTAATGGAATCATCTTGTAAAACAATGACAAAAATAAGGCTTTTAAAATAATCTCTGATGCCTTTCAGCACCCTTATTACAGACAAACATAGGCAAAATTTGTACCTATTTAAAACAAAACTTGAAAAACGAATGAAAGTAAATAAAAATATGCATTTATGTAAGTTTATTACATAAATACATATTTTTTTGTATGAACAGAACGTTTTATAAAAAGAACAAAACAAACAATACATGACGTTTAAATTTTTTTAGCCAAGGCTGTATACACTAGAATGCCTTAGTTTCGAATTAAACTATAATAATGATAGCTCAGAGGCCAAACAATACTGATGCGTATTTAGACAGTAAAAACGTTCATTTTACAATTAGTAAGTACAGCAAATTAATAATAAACTCCGTTTCCAATCAACTAAAATATTTATAAACGTACCATCAGATCATACTCTACTACTCTGTTCAAAAATCTCATTTGATAATAAATTGAAACTTCGGACAGATTTGTATAATTGATCTGTTGGTATGTGTACTTGAAATTCTAATTACCAGCAACATTACAACAAGCTTTGGTTTCACATTTTGTATCATGGAATATAGGATATTTTGTAAAGCATGAAAAGATTCTATTACTCTAAGCGCTGTTTCTACATGATTCAAATTTTTTTTGGGTTACATTTCTTCAAAGATTACCCAAAAACATTTATTCAAATGTTACCCAAAAACTGATTAAATCATCTAATAACCATGATATTCAGAAGAAACTACGTGATGACTAAACGAAGAATTGACATATTGTAACATGTAGCCCAACCGAAGAGGTCGCTTTCGTCTAAGCTGAGCGGGTATTCTAGCACAATTCTTAGTATAATACAGTTTCGACAAATTAACCTTCAACCTTTATCAATAGGAGATTAACTTTCAAGAGTTACCTACAAGTCTAAGAAAGAGCCCCATTAATTGAAACCAGGCAACTTTGGAACAGCTAAGTCCTCTAAATGGAAGTTTTATTCTACAAATCACAAGCTCCATCTACCTTTTAACGCAAAAAAGCATAAGTGGAGAACCAGGGAGCCTATCCGTATGCGACCTCTTCGACGATCGTCTCCCAGGAGTCTGTTGAAGCAACTTCCCAGGTGGATTCGTCTTCGTCGTCTGGTAGCTCTTCATCGTCGTCGTAATATGCCAGCTGGAAGATTTGAATCGTCCACTTAAGTCCACTGCTGGACATAAGCCTATCCAAGAAAGAAGGTATTTTGCCCATAATTGCCCCGCTGGACAAGCGCGTCGTCAATCGCAGAGCGCAGCTATCGCGGCGGGGATGCTGCTACCCATCCCCGCCCTGTACATTTGAACTGCAATGTTTCGGATGGATATACCGCCATCTGTCGGTTCTGGTACCTTAGTCGCCTCTTACTATGAGGATATATTCTATTTACCGGTACCTCACGAAATTGACACTTTTCACATTAATCAGAATAAAACTTTAAAAATAAAATCAGATGTCATGCAGGAATGAAACAGAAAATCAAGAGCTAAGCTAATATCACTAGTCAACAACAAAGTAATTATTGCATGTGACATGAAAACTTTTGTATAGTTATGTTTAGGACAAGGATACGGATACTAGAAATCAAACTAAAATGCTTTAAATACAAATAAATAAATTTTGTTGACCAGTGATATCAAGAGTGTTCAGAAAATAAAGCACACTAACTACTATACGAGTATTATAAAGATAGACGAGCCTGATGGCGCAGATGATAGTAATCCTATCTTGTACGCCAGGGGTTGTGGGTTCGATTCCCACACATAGCAAATATTTATATGGTGACTAGCTGTGCCCGCGACTACGACCGCGTGGAATAGTTTTTTTGGGTACCATACGTAAGTAAAGAGTACTTTAACTTATATAAACATTGAATGTCATGTTTATTTATATCGAATGAATGGCCTGAAAAATAAGTTTCAAGTTTCTAACTCTAAAAATAGCGATACTTCCTTACAACTTTTCATCCCCCTTTTCGACCCCTTACAACCCTTAGTTCGAATTAAAAAATAGGCTACGTCTTTTCTCAGGGTCTAAAGATTGTCTGTGCAAAATTTCATCAAAATCGGTTGAGAGGTTTTAGCGAGAAAGCGTAACAGTCAGACAGACAGACAGAGTTACTTTCACATTTATAATATTAAGTAAGGATATTTCTGTTTGTTGTATGCCTGGGTGTTAAATATATGTATTTTAGTAGTCATTTTTGATTCCTATATTGTATGGACTCCGTAACACAAGAGCTTTAAGAGACTTATCCCGGAGTCATGTATGAAATGTTGTGGGAATTGATTATTGACGTGACAACGTCTTATATTAGGTTGTGGCTGGGAGTCACTTATGAAAAAGTGTAACGCTCGGTAACGTTACGATGAGTCACCGAACGAGAGAGAGGCCCGCCGAATGCCTTGCGTCTCTCTCCCACTCAACTATGATCGGTCTGTTGCGCGCGCAGCACTAGAGAATCAGGCGCATTGAATCGGCGCATGCTTGTGTCTCTGTCTTTGTCTTTCTCGAACGTTCTTGGCGTTGGAAAAACAAGAAAGCGTCATAATACAAGTTCACACGTGTGGTTAAAGTATCGTCAGCTGTGTCTGTAGTGAAAATTGGAGTGCTTAGATTCGTCATTTACAACAACTACAACAATAAAGGTAAATAATTGTACACTGATATTTCATTATCGTAAACTATGATTGATTGATTAATTGTTAGATTGACACAAAAGTTGAGAAACTGAGTTTATAGGTTATGTCATACTATTGATAAATGTTGATAGTGTTAAGTAAATTATTAGTTTAAAATTAATTAATTATTATTTTACAAATTTTCATTAATTTCAAATTTATTTAGCAAAAATTTGAACCTTCGATCTGAATAAATGTTTTGATTTTCG